>JASTWL010000471.1:0-140531 GCA_035220575.1 Temnothorax rugatulus | reverse complement strand
CTGCGTTCCAATATTCACTGCCAGTACTAAAAATCTATAGTATACGTGACGTAAACTATAGATTTTCAGTACTGGCAGTGAATATCGGAACGCAGTCAATGTCGACGTTATAAATACCGGCATTATAAATACCGCCGAATTGTAAGATCGGGCGGGCAGTCACAAAACATAATCTGAACGTCACATTAACCGCTACAATAATATACTATCCCGGTTACGGCACAACAAAATCAACAACCAAATTCACGCATTTGAATATCATTTGCTCGTGTCATAATTCCGGAAAGGAACTACATTGACATATACATATACTTTTAATATACATTTAAAGAAATAATGTTATTTGTTGATCTTTTTTAGCGGGGGTCATTGCGGTGAGATACTAGAATTCGAGGATTTATTGAACATAGACGATGGGTTCGGTATTATCCAAGGCTGAATCCAAGAATGAATAAGGCGAACGAGCATGTTTGGAGAGGCACTGAAGATATTTACAATCTGCAAATTTTATTCGATATGCGGACATATATAGAGGAAATATGGTAGAAAAATTAATAAAAATAGTAATAGTAATAAATTAAAAATACAAATTACATTTCTTCATGTGTTTATTTTTACAATATTGGGTAATAATATTATGTGTAGACGAATAATATCGAGTCACAATAAAATATTAATAAACCTTTTTAAACGTCGCCAGTAAATGATTGATAAAATTGTAGATTTTAAGACGACTTATGTATTAATAAATCAGAGCAGAATTTTTAAATTAATCAGTAAACAATCCATCAGTAATTAATCAGTAATCAATACATAAACATATATGTAAATTACATTTACGGCACATATTCGTCGCAAAGATGATGATCATGAAAGAAATGTGTTATGCAAAGCGATTTTTGCACCAAGAACAAATAATTATGGCAGTTTTACCACAAATGTCGCATTCTACTTTAAAATCACTCTTGAAACAAAATTCGACTGGTGTTTGAAATTCACTCGGCCTATTCTGTATATATCCACTTTTAAACCATGCATATTTCAATAAATTTTGAAACCTAGGCGATGAAAATTGATTGTGCGTTAATGACTGCAATTTCAAGATATTATTTCGAACATGAAGATCTATTGCAAGGTCTAACATCATAACCATATCAGAAAAATATCTAATAAAATTTTTCCACATTCGGAAAAAATATACATCTAATGGTTGTATTCTTCCCGTTGTACCGGCCGGAATAGTTAATGAAACAAAGTCAGTTACACTATCTGGTTTAGTTTCTGAAATTATATTAGGACAATGCCCACTCCATGAATCTAATAATAATACAGATTTTGGTCCGACATTCGGAAAAAATACATCATTTAACCAAGTTTTTACATGATTTGATGTTAATTTGCCTGATTTTGAAGCCGTAATAAAAATATTAGGCGCGTTGAATAATGTTTCTTGCACTCTCGGACCAAACGTTCCTGTAACTTCTTTTAATGTAATAAAAAGAGGCGACAATAATCTACCATCAGCGGAAATAGTTGGCTGTATAGTGTAACTATGTGTGGTTGCTGATATAGATTGTACTACAGATTCTACCTTTTTTACACCTTTATGTGATAAAGTACGACCGGAGTGTAATTCTAACTGGAATTCACTCTGATCCGAATTGTAAATATTTTCCACTCCATATCGATCAATGTAATATTTTACGTTAGTAATAAATGTATCGCACTTATTTTCCAAATCTTCTTTTGATAGCAAAGATTTTTTTGTTACAAATTTAGTTATTTTCCGAGACACAATATTATGTGTAATTTTAAATCTTTTCACCCACGTTTCTGAAGCTTTGAATCCTGCCGCATTTTCCTCTTCTTGTGCTCGAGAAGCCCATCGTGCGATGTCAATATCATGAATAATAATTCCTCTTTCAAAAGCTTCATTAAAACAATTTAATGTGTATGCAGAAATTCTTTCTAATTTTTCCATTCTACTACCACCTTCACTAATTTGGCTCTCCCATCGTGCTAGTTGTCGTATTGATGTAACTTTTTTGTACCTTTGTTTAACTCCTTCAAGCGATCTTCCTCTTGTTTTACCACTCCTCCAGTATTCCACAGCTTGCCTTTTATAGTCACTTGATATTGTTGCCTCAACAGAGCTGCAAGTAACTTCTTCCGGAAGATATACTTTACCATGATCTTCCTCAAATAAATCAACTCTTTCCGGTTCTGGAATCTCATATATATCATAAAAACCTAAAGTTTCTTCCTCTTCTACGTCAAATTCTTGGTTTTGTATGTCAAGCAGTATACGTTCAATGTTTTCTTTTACTTTTTCTTCCTCCGAAGTTGTCGGACTTGGTGAATAGTTGAAAGCAGTGAAAGTTGCAGAAAGTAGCATTATTACATTGTATGGATTAAACTTCATTCTGAAAGATATTAAAATTAAATATTTGTCTCGAACTTTAATTATATAAATAAATACGCACTTTATAATTAATGGAGTGGTCTTTGTTAGGTTTGATACCGTCTCTTTCCAATTTGCGACTGCCCGCCCGATACAATTCGGCGGTATTTATAATGTCGGAGTCGACATTCCGTTGCTAGTCCAGGACTCTCGAAATAGCCTTGCGCTGGCCTTTGCATCAGCGCTTTCGGTCATCCCGGAGTTGAAATGGAAATTTTTAAGCGTACGGCGCAACTTGAACAGAAATAACGCAACACCTACCTACAGCGCGACGCCTATACCACATATCATCTCGTCTTGCCAAAAATCTAATAATGGTATCATAATAAAAATACACATGGATGTATTTGGCATTTGACGCTCTTAAATTTGCGTTGGAAAAATTGTTATATTTGGCAAAAATAATAGGTGAGGGTGGGGTTAAATTAAAAAATGTGACAAATTTTAAAAATCTGATTACGCCATTGTAAAGAGCACAAAAAACCATAAACATTTCGTTCAAATGTTTTGTCGTTACGCCTTATATTTTCGAAGATATTCGCTAAAAACTAAAATCCGTTATTTTCGAGGGGTTGTTTCAACCCCTAAACGTCGAGATACGCAGCTAAAAATAAACACGTGTCTAATGTTTTTTGATGCTCTACAACATATCCAAAGCGCATCCAAATCGGTCGTTATTTTCAAGGAGTTGTTTCAACCCCTAAACGTCGAGATACGCAGCTAAAAAAAAGTTGTTTCAACCCCTAAACGTCGAGATACGCAGCTAAAAAAAAACACGTCTCTAATGTTTTTTGATGCTCAACAACATATCCAAAGGGCATCCAAATCGGTCGTTATTTTTTAGGGATTTTTTCAACCAATAAACGTCGAGATACGCCGCAAAAAAAAAATACGTGTCTAATATATTTTGATGCTCTACAACATAGCCAAAGCTTATCCAAATCGGTCTCGGACACCCCCGACCGTTCCCTTGTAAGTCGACCGCGTTGACCGCCTCGAATATTGTCGCCGGGAGGTTTTCCGACGGTTCAAAGCTTAACTCCTCCAACGCCTTTTTCTCTTCCGCCCTCCTATTCGCGGAAAGGTTGGCGGGGGTCATCGCATCTCTCAGAGCTTTAAGCTCCCTGACCCTTTTCAGGAGCTCCCGTTGTGCGCCCGTTAGCATCTTCAAGTAGTGATCGCACGTCGTTGCCGGGCAACCCCTACCTCCCTCCTGCGCGACGTCCAACAGGGAGGGACAACATTCCCTCCCTATTTCTCTGTCGACCACCTGGTCTCCCTGACGATTGATCGCGCTTGGTCCCGCGTCTCCTTACTGATCTGCGCGGACTTTACTCCCTCCTGGACGCTTGCGATCGCGGGATCATCCTCCGACTCGGATTCAGAGTCGGGGATGACGTTCCTTTTGCTCTTCCTTTTTGGGGAGCGCGATCGCTCATCATTTTCATTTTCAGACTCGGAGGAGAGTGTTACCACTTCCCCCCCAGTCTTCGTCTTCCGCAACCCCGCGCCAACGTTCTATTGCCGGCGCTGGGGACGTTGGGGAAGCGCATCCCATGTAACCACGGAACCCGGATCCCCTCCGCCCCCCGACTCCTGTGTGCGGTCTTTCATCCGCGCACGGGGAGGAGTGGGAGCCTCCACCACCGAAGGCTCTCGTCCCCCCCTGTTTCCCCCGGTGCCCCCGCACCCCGTCCCCCCAGTCGATGCTCCGCGGGCATCCCCGCACCGGCACACAACGGGTACTTTGGGGAGACCGCCGCGCAAAGGCCGGCACGGTGGCCAGTCTCTCCGCACCGATAACAAGTATCGGAGTGGTCCACCGTGGAGGCGCATGTCGCCCGGATGTGACCCACCGAGAGACACTTATAGCACCTCAGGGGACGCGCCGGGGGCACGACCACATGGGCCCTGCTCCAACCAACTAGGACCCCTCCCTCCTTAGCCACTATGTTGGCCGTCTCTACCGGGCAGTTAGCCCACAAGAATCCGACCCCCTTCCTTGTCTTCCGGATCAGCCCAGCGCGCACTTCCGCCACGCTGCAGCCGCCCATCCGAGTCACCTCCCTAGCGAGCTCCTCCGAGGTCACCGAGTCGTCCAGCCCTCCTATGCGCAAATCCACACGTTTGGAGGGCCGGGCGACCCGGATGCCTCCCAGGTAGCAAGGTGACGTCTATTTAATGTCATTTTTTGGTCATGTTTTGACGATTGCGACGTTATAAAATGACGTCAAAGTGCCGTAAAAATGACGTACTTTTGTCTCATCTCCGTGACGTCATATATTGACGTCACTAATACGTAATTAATGACGTCGCTGGGACGAAATAAAAGTACGTCAGATTTTGGACATTTGGACGTCATCTTGGAATGGCAGTCACAAGACTGACCATAAAATGTCGTCAAATAGACGACAATTTTTTAATCTACATTGTTTTTTATGAAATTAAAATATTAAAATGTCCACTTGATAAACGTTTATAAAAAAAATGTTTTTTTTTCTTTATCTATAAAAAAAAAAACGCTTTTTAAAACTGTTTCTTTACATATCATGTGCATATAGCCCGGCTCTCTCAAGGCGGTCACCCATCCTAGTACAGTACCGCGCCCAGGTTGCTTGACTTTGATGATCCAGTGAACAGTGACGATCTTCTGACCCTGATGCTTCCTTAGTAAATGTACTTGTCTATAACAGGTACATCTTTGAAGTGTTCAAAAATCTTGTAATGATATCTTCTTGATATAACACTGCATGAAATAGTTATCATCGTCTTATAAACGTCCATTATTAGTCGCCGACGTTATAGACTAAAAATGACTAAAAATAGACGTCATTATGTCGTCTTCTGACGTCACTTTGCTACTTGGGTTGGGTACTGGTCTACAAACTGACGAACTAGATACGTCGTGTTAAAATCAGTCAACCAACGTCCTTTATTAGTCTAAAGTCTGACGTCTCAGGTGCGTCGTGTTAAAGTCAGTTAACTAACATCTTTTATTAGTCTAAAGTCTGACGTCTCAGGTACGTCGTGTTAACGTCAGTTAACTAACATCTTTTATTAGTCTAAAGTCTGACGTCTCAGGTACGTTGTATTAACGTCAGTTAACTAACATCATTTATTGGTCTACAATTTGACGAACCAGGGACGTCGTATTAAAGTGATTTAACTAACGTCTTTTATTGGTCGAAATTCTGACGTCTCAGATACGTCGTATTAACGTCAATTAACTAACATCATTTATTGGTCTACAATCTGACGAACCAGGAACGTCGTATTAAAGTGATTTAACTAACGTCTTTTATTGGTCGAAATTCTGACGTCTCAGATACGTCGTACGTCAGTTAACTAACATCATTTATTGGTCTACAATCTGACGAACCAGGAACGTCGTATTAAAGTGATTTAACTAATGTCTTTTATTGGTCGAAATTCTGACGTCTCAGATACGTCGTATTAACATCAGTTAACTAACATCATTTATTGGTCTACAATATGTCGAACCAGGAACGTCGTATTAAAGTGATTTAACTAACGTCTTTTATTGGTCGAACCCCCGGGGGTTCCCCCGCAACTTTGAGGCTCCTCCCTTCTCCTCTCCAAGAATACATTACCCCCGCTAGCTTATCTATCCTTTCCTCCAATCTTTGGAACCTATCCTCCTCTTCCATAGGTTCCTCCGTTTGGACAGAGGAATCCCTCTTCTCCACATGTACCGTCAACGCTTCGACCTCCATGGTCGCGTCAGTGGTAGTAGGGAGAGACTCCCTTTCCGCTAGTTGTTCCTCCAGCTCCGTTATCCTTTTATCCCTCTCCGTCAACCTTCCTTCCAGATCGGTGACCCTCTTTTGTAAATCTGTTACCCTTTTCATTTCTTCATTCCGCTCCTTCCAATACGTCGTTAGTAGTTCGTGGTTCGTTACTACCTTCCTCCTTAATTCCTCTACGGTCTCCTTCATTATTTGACGACATGTCTCGTCCTTCTCGTCCGACTCCTCTTCGTAGTCCGAGCATTCGGCCAAGGAAGTACCCATGTCTCCTCACCAGCTCTCTTGATTGCAGTCCTTCCACCTTCGCACCCAGTACGCCCGGGTGTATTACAAGCTCCTCTTCCGATAACTTGTCCACCATTTTGTTGTACGATCCCTCTCTTCCCTTCCTTCTCTACGGTCTTCTCCGTTCCCTCCTTTTCTCCCTGCCGACTGGGCGGCGAAGTCGGGGAAGTGTTCCTCCTTTTGTTCTCCAGCCCCGACTCGGTAATCCTGTCGAGCAATACGATCGGAGACCGACTCCTGCTCCTGTTCTTAGCCTCTTTCTTCTTCTGTCCTTTCCCTCCTTTCTGCGGAGGGTTCTTCCCCATCGTGGTCTTTCCTGCCCCCTTGTTATCCTTCATAAAATTCTGTTTATCACTCATGTTGGAATTTATCCCAACCTCCCACGGCTCCGCCAGCCAAGGCATGCCCTCCCGACCGACCCGTCAAGAGCCAGACGGGCCCCGAGTTCCCCCGGGGGACTGGCTACGCCACAGCTCCCGGAATATTCAACGGGAGCAGGCCCAGGCCTCCCTACTCACCCGCGAGCGAGACGAGTCTCCTCCTGCGAGCTTTCGGGGATCCCCCACCTCCGACTATGGGGGCACCGTGGGGGACGCCGCCACGCTGGGGGCCCCCTGGACGGATGGGGCGAAGGAGGCTGCGATCCCTCCGCCCAGCCGCCCGCCGCCCAGCGAGTATTCTCAGCCGGAAACAGCGGGCAATCCTCCGTCGATGGACTTTGTGCAGGGGAAAACCTCCCACCATACTCCTCCCGCGCGCAAGGGGGCCCGGCCGAGCAAGCTCGATCCCGGGTCCCCGCCCGCGAGAGAACAGGGCTTAGGAGGCCCCCCAACTGTCGCAGTCGCCCGCCGACGGGCATTCTCATGAGCCGCCGGCCCTTCCGTCCGGCGACAGGGACACCACCGGCCCTAACCAGAAAGATGTTCTTGCGGCCCGGTGAGCCCTCCCTCCCTGGCAGCCCGGCCCTGACCCCGGAATAAGTCCGAGCGGCCCGGGCTGCCATCGGTGAAATCCCGAATCCCCAAACCTGCCGGAGCACCGGCGTGCAATGGTTTGGGGATCCAAAATCCCACCCTACACCCCTGGCCGGCGGGAGAACCAAAATCTCCCTAACCGTCCCGGCCGACCGAGCGTTTGAACTCGGGGTCGCCTTCCCCTACCGGCCGTTGAAGTCTGCATGGCCGAAGCCAGATCCAAACTCCTAAGCAGGGCGGCCGGACCCCCGGTTTTCTGTCTGGGTTTTCCTTCCCATAGGATGGTCGGGCAGCGAACTAGTTGAAGCTAGTTCGTCCCTCACGGTCCCGTCCGACCGGGCGGACCTTTTATAGAGGCCGCCTACCTCGCGAGTCCCCAAGGGGACTCCCCGGTCCTCGCCAGTCCGAAGACTGACAAGGATTACGGTACTGGTGTGCTCGGGTACCTCGGGTTCGCAAAACCCGTATCGGGGGTGGCCCAGAAAGCCCTCAATTGGGCCCCCGGAGTCCGCCCCCGACCCCTGAGGAAAGACCATACTCCCCTTTTTTTTTTTTTTTTTGACGCAGGAGAAATCTTCCACCACCGGGCCCACCACGGAGCGGCGGGGGCAACCAGTCACGGCGTCCGATCGGGGATCGCCCGCGGCAACCAGTCACGGACCCCGAGGGGTCCGATCAGGGATGTTACGCCGCGGGCAACCAGTCACGGGCGCCGATCGGGGCTTTACGCCCCGCCGCGTCCGAGGAATGGCCCGGTGACCCCCCTTGCCGGGGGAAGACCCCCCGCCCCCGGGGTGGGGCGGGGGAGTGCCGGATTCTGCGGGCGAGCGCGTCCCGATTACGGGGGAAGCGACGTGGGAGGCCGAGACCTCCCCCCGCACGCCCCCAAGGAACGCGAGCCCACAGCCTACCGGCTAAAACTCCTGCAAGTGACCCTAACACCGCGCTGTGTGGGGGAGCCCTGTGAAAACACACTGATCACGTCCGCGTGTCACCACCCTCATCCGCCACCCCTCCCTCCGGAGTTGCCACTGCTTGTGGCAGCGGCAGCAAGCGAGCGGTACGCCCCGACGAGTTAACCAGACTCAGGCCGAGTCCCGCCGCCCAGGCTTCGGTGACGGCGCCCCTCCAGTTCGCCGGGGGGGGGGGGACCCCATTGCAACGACCTCGCGTTGAAGTCCCCCGCGACGATCACCCGTCCCGACGAGCAGCCGCGGACGCAGTCCTCTATCTCGGACAGCAGCTGCTCGTATTGGGGACGGGTCCAGCTCGGAGGGGTGTACACCGCCACTACGGAGATGGGCCCGCAGTCAATCGCGACGTACCCCGTCCCGATGCGTCTCACCGTGCATGGGGGGGGGGGACGTCGGCGTCGTCCTCCATGTGACTGCGACGGAGCCCCCGTGGTCCCCCACCCAACGGGGGTGGTTTCTAGGGACGCGGTAGGGCTCCGCCGCAATTCCTATACCACACCTGCGCTCTGCCAGGGCCTGACAAAACAGGTCCTGAGCGGCGCGGGCGTGGTTCAAATTTGACTGGAGGATCCGCAGGGTCATTTACATGTAGCCCGGCTGTGGACCCTCCAGTCCTGCTGCCTCTTTGTCTTGCGGAGTGTTTGTCTCCGCTCCCTCTATGCTCTGTTGCGGGGTGGTTGTCCCCATGTCCTCCTCGTTGCTCGCTTCCATCGGCGTGCACTCTCCTCCACCCTCTACTGTCGCGGACGGACCTGGTGTAGGGATGTCCACCTCCGTGTCCATGGCCGTAGTTGCAGCTTGCGCAGGCTTTGGAGGAGCCTTCTTGCTCTCCCTCTTCCTCCTAGGGGGCCTCTGCTCCTTCGGGGGTTCCGTATTGACCCTCGCGATACAGCGGCCGTTCTCCCTTTGGGTAACCCTGAACCCTTCCACCTGCAGATCGCTTGTCACTTTGGGCTTGGGGCGTTTGCCTTTTGCCCTGGTCGGTTCGGCGATCTGACTTGTCGCCTTTTTCTTCTCGGCGACGGGCCTCTTCCTTACCCTTTGTCGGCTACCCTTGCAGGCGGGCCCCCCAATCCTGTGGTCACAGGGGAGACCCTTGCTGCTACAAACAGGGCATTTTGCCGGCGCTTGGCATTCTCGAACCGAGTGTTCGATCCCTCCGCACCTGTAGCACATGCCCGTGCGATCCGTCTCATTGGGGCAGGTCGCACGGGTGTGTCCGAGCTCCAGACACTTGTAGCACTGGAGCGGCCGTTTTTCTAGCAAGGTCACTCTCGCCAGGGACCACCCCAGTGCTACGCTACCCTCCTTGTGGAGGGCGAGCGCCACGGCCAGCGGACATTTGACCACCATCGTGCGCAGCCCTCCGACTGTTTCTCGGAAGGGGCCCACCGTGATCGCGGTGACCCCCACCCTTCCCTTCTCTGCCAGCACCTCCTGGATTTCGGTCTCTGTCACCGAAGGTTCCAATTTGCTTAGCCTAAGGTCGGCCGTCATCATGGGGCGACCGATCTTCACCCCCTCTTTCCCGGCGAGGGCCTCGGCCATCTTGCTGGCCAGGGCATCCGCTTTCTCCTGGCTGCCCTGACCAGAGATCTCGAAGCTCAAGGCCCCCGTCGCTGTTCTTCTTATATTCGGGGGCTTGGTTATCCCCAAGCCACCTAAGTTCACGCACCTCCTCACCGTGCCCATATTCTCGGCGTACTCGCCGTCTGGGCAGGTGAGGGTCACTGCGGCGGTGCGCGGAACCCTCCTCTTGGGCTTCTTAGCCTGTTGTTAAGGGGGCTGACTTCCTTTGCCGTTCTTGCCTCCTTGCTTCCCTCCTTGGTCCAGTCTCGCCGGTGCTGTTTTGCCTTTGGCCGGTTTGGCCTTTGGCTGTTCCGGCTGCTGGGCTCGAGCCTGACTCCTCTTCTTCTTTCCACCACCAACCACAGTCCACTCCATCTCATCGTTGGGTTTGGTGGCGGCTGCTTGCGTTCCTTCCCTCTTCGATCCCCGGGGAGGGGGCCTTCTTCGCCGCCCCCGTGTTAGCAGGGGTGGGAGGGGAGCCGGCCCCCCGCCCCAGAACCTTCGACCAGGGCGTCTTGTCCTCGGTCGCCGCAGGGGCGGGAGGAGCCGGCTGTCTCGTTGCCGCGAGCTTCCCTCCTTTTTTACCTTTCTTCCCGGGGTTTCCCTCCGGGATGACAGATCCACCTTTGGGGGGGATGGGGGGAGGCTCTGTTATTCCCCTCGTCCCTCTTCCCCTTTTCCTGGGGGAGTGCTTCGCTCAACCTCCGGAAAAGCTTCTCCCCCATCATTTCCACTTTCTCGTTCACGGTTGTCACCAGCATGGTGGCTAATCTTACCTCCATGCTGGCGGCGGCGTTTTCCTTTCTCGTCGGTTCCGGTGCCGGTGGGATCGCGGGTTCGATCACCTTCCGCACGCCCTGTACGGAAGGTCGAACGGCGGCCGGCATTCCCGAGGCGGCGATCTCGCTTAGGATCCTGTTCCTCGTGAGCTCCGCCTGTTCCTTCTCCGTCAATGTCGCCGGAGTCCCTGTCCCCGCGCCAAGGTCGAGGTCAACCGACTCGATTTCGTCGCTCGAGTGCGACTCGGGGAGTTTCCTCTTCTTGCGGTCCTTTCCCCAAGTGGCGGACCTGGTCTTCGGCGCCTGTTCCTCCTGTTCCTTTCCTTGGACCTGTTGCCGTAACGTTTCCACTGTGTTACGCAACTCTCGCACCTCCTCTTGTGTTGCCCGGTGCTGCTCCTGTGCCGCGTGTAGCGCCACGAGCTCCTGCTCTTGTTCGGCGACACGGCATCGAAGCGCCTCAATCTCGTCCTCTTTCTCGCGGCCGACCACCGGGGCTTCGTATCTTTTCACCATAAGGGTTGTGGCAGCCTTAATGGTGGCGGCCGACTTGTTCAGACGGCCGCGATACTCACCCTTCAGCGTGCCCGATTTCTCGGCCACGAGATCCACTCCGTTCACGGCCTCGAGTATTAAAGCCGGGAGTTCCTCCGATGGGGCAAAGTATAGTTCCTCCAATGCGCGTTTCTCCTCAGCCTTCCTGTTGGCTGAGAGGTTGGCAGGGACCATTGCGTCTCTGAGAGTCTTCAGCTCTCTGGCCTTCTCAAGAAGCTCTCGCTGTGCGTCGCGAAGCATCTTGATATAATGGTCGCCCGTGGTTGCTGGGCGACCTCTTCCCCCTTCTTGCGCGACTTCGGTCAGAGAGGGACAGTAATCCCTCCCTATTTCGTGATCAACCGCCTCCGCGGTCTCTCTCACGATCGATCTCGCCAGGCTCCGGTCTTCCGCGTTAAGTTGAGCTGGCGCCTCTCCCTCCTGGTCGTCGACGGCTATGACGTCGCTATCCGATTCGGACTTCGAATCGGCGATTGTCCTCTTCTTCTTCCTCCTTATTCTCTGCCTCGAGCGCGAACGCGAACGCTCGCTCCCGGAGTCAGAAGAGACTGGGGGGGGGGGGGGCTGCTGCCCTTCCCCTTCTTTCTCGTCTTCCGCTGCTCCTTGGTGTTGCGGTGACGGCTTTTGGACCTGCCGGTCCTATTGCCCGATGCGGTCTTTACAAATCTTCCGTTCTTGTCCCTCCGGGAATATTTCCCGGTTGAAGTGCTCGCGGCGGCGATGGCGGGGGCGTCAGTACACTCCGGCGACTTGCCAGTCGTCGTCCCGACGTCCAGCTCGCCCGCCTCATTCTCGCAGCCCTCTTCCTCCTCCAAACTATCGTACGTGGTGTTTAGTGAATCTGTTATTTTTCCAAATAATCCCACTGTCCCGCTGCGGTCTTTATGCGGGTGGCCGGGCGCGCCCCACGGCCAACCGGAATTGCTCCCGGCCGACCGTGCCCCAGTGTACTCACCTGGGGAGCCACCCATTCCCTCTGGCCCCCGGAATAAACATCGGAGGCACTGGGTCCAAGCCCCCTACACGCCCGTGGGAGAGAACTCTCCCACCAGCTTTCGGGGGATCCCGGGCTCCGACTCCCGGGACTCTGCAGCGGGTGCCGCCACGCGGGGGGCTCCACGGACGGTTGGGGCCAAGGGTGTCGCACCCCACCCATGACTTTGTCCGCCGTGGCGACCAGCGTTCATTCCCGAGTCGCCGACCGAGGTGACCTCCGCATCGACGACTCCTCCGACCCCAGTGGCCGGGTTCGGGAGGGATGCGATCCCCGACCACCGGAAGTCCCGAACGCGCCGCCGGTCTGTTACACCCGGCGGCTAGACCCGCCGGCCCCGACCTCGGAATACGTCCGAGCGGCCCGACGGGTCTCTCCCACCCAGGTAGCCCCGGCCCCGACCTCGAAGTATTTTCGAGCGGCCCGGAACTACCCTCCGTGTTGGAGACACCGTGGGACCACGTCCCTGGTGTGCAAGTCTCCAACACAGGCCTTCCCTCCGGTTCTCCCGGCACCACGTACCGGGATTCTCGGAAGAGGGTTACCCCGTCTCCCCTGCCGGAGCACCGGCGTGCAATGGGTAACGAGACGGGGTCTTCCCACCCCCTCGGCGAGACGGCATCCCTGCCCGCCTCGGGAGTGAGGACCTCCCTCCCCGGATCCCCGAAAAGACCCCAACAGAACTCCCTCCCGCCCCGCCAGAGCACCGGCGTGCAATGGACGAGAGAAAGCCTGTCCCCCCAGACACGAGTCCGAATCCCCCGACCCGCCGGAGCACCGGCGTGCAATGGTCGAGCGATTCGAGACCCTCCCCACGGTTTTTTATCGAGGTTTTCCTTCCTCTAGGCCGGCGGGAGGAGTGGAAACTCTCCCCTAACGGTCCCGGCCGACCGGGCGATTGAAATCAGGGCCGCCCACCCCTACCGGCCGTTGGAGTCTGGATGGCCGAAGCCTGATCCAGTCTCCTAAGCAGGGCGACCGGGCCCCCGGTTTTCTGTCTGGGTTTTCCTTCCCATAGGACGGTCGGGGGAGCAAAGGCTCTTCCCTCACGGCCCCGTCCGGCCGGACAGTTGTTTATAGAAGTAGTCTGCCTCGTGAGTCCTGAGAAGGACTCCCCGGCTCGGAACAGTCACGAGGACTGCCCCGAGTTACGGTACTGCTGTGCTCGGGCACTCCGGGTTCGCAAAACCCGTACCACTTGGTCCCCGCCGGCCCCAGAGGGTCCGGACGAGTCCCAAATGGCCCTTGGAGGAGGACCATACTCCCCTTTTTTTTTTTTTTTTTTTTTTTTTTTTTTTGGTTGGGGGAATCTTCCACCACAGAGAAGACCCAACGCCGCACCGGCAGGCCCGAAGACCCGACCGGACCCGGCGATGGCCGTGCCCTGTGGCCCCTCCTAAGAGGGGAAGACCCCTCCGTCCCCTGGGCGGGGCGGAGGGAGTGTGGGATTCAACGGGCCGAACCGAAGTCCGACCCGCCGCCTACCCACTAAACCCCCAACCGGTGACCCTCGCTATGCCATGAGGAGGGGCCCCGGGAAAACCCGAAGGTATCACTTCCGTGGGCCCCTCCGCATGTCGCCCTTGTAGGGCGAGCTCCTCTATGTATCTACAAGTGGCGGGCAAGTGTCACCACCCTTGCCCGCCACCCCCCCTTCCGGGAGTTGCCAGGCTTTGAGGCCCGGCAGCGAGCGAGAGGCTCTCCCAGACCCCTCGCCCGCCCTCCCGGGCGGGGGAGGGAGAAAGAAGGGCGGCTGGCACCGCCCGTTCCTCCCCCCCCCCGCGCCCACCAGGTGGGCAGGCAGGGGCCAGAGCCCACGAGCGTTACACCCGCGACCCCGACCCCCGCCCTTCGCGGACCAAAGGGGACACCTGTGGCGGACCCCCGTGGGTGGTCCGCCCGAGCCCCCTCCAGCCCACGCGCCCCTCCTGGGGGGAGGAGGCCGAGAAAACCCGGTCTCCCCCCCCCCGTGACCACGGACTACATGTAGCCCACGGTCGAGGGGGGAGGGGGAGCCCGCAGACCTAAGCCCGCGGACCCCCGTCCCCCCCTGTCTCTGCCTCCTTCCGTACATCCACCCCCCCCTACACGGTGCCCCGCGGGTAGACCCGCCCCCGCGCACAGCGGACATCGCGGAGAAGCCGCCGGACATAGGGAGGCCTTATGGCCCCCCTCACCGCAGCGGTAGCAACCACCGCTGCGGTCCTCACGCGCGGCGCATTCCACCCGGGTGTGCCCCAGCCTCCAGCACTTGTAGCACCGGAGGGGGCGGGACGGTAACAATTCCACACGGGCCCTGACCCAGCCAATGCGGAGGCCCTCCTCTATCGCCCTTGACGCTACCTCGACCGGGCACTGGGCCCACATAACCCCCAACCCTCGCGGGAGTCGCCGAATCGCGCCGGTTTTGATATTCTCGATCGGACACTGTCCCAACATGGACAGCGCCCGTCGAACTTCCCCCTCCGTTACGGAGTCATCCAGCCCTCCGACGCGGATCTCCGCGCGTCTGGAGGGCCGGGTGACCCACACTCCTTCCCCTAGCGTCTCGCGAAGGCGGGCCGCCAACCGGTCCGCCTTATTCGCGGCATCCTCGCCCGAGACCTCCCACAGGAGGGACCCCGTCGCCCCCCTTCTGCATTGGAGGGCTTCTAATCCGAGCTCTTCCAGGGAGATCTCCCCCCTGGCTCTCCTCATGACGCTTGCGTAGTCGTCGTCCCCCCCCGGCGCAACGGTTACTCCCACCGCCGCCGTCCTGGGGGTGAACGGCACCCTCGTCTTCCTCCTCCTTCTGTCCTCGTCCCCCCGCGCCGGCACCCTTACTCGCGCCTTCTCCGCGTAGGTCGCCGGCCGAGCGGGAGGAGGAGGCTTCTCTCGCGCGGACGGGAGGGGAGGAGGAGGAGGAGCGGGACCTCCCCTCGCCCCCCCCATCCCTCCCCCCCTTTAACGCTTTCACCTCCATTGTCAGTCCTGTTATTCTCTGGTCGAGAGACAGGACTAGTCTCCTCATTTCTTCGGCACTGTTGTGCTCTGCCTCCGTTTGAGTTCCCATCTCCTTTTTCCCGAGGGACTCTTCTGTCTCCATCTTCTCAGCAGCTGCAATTTCCTCCCTCTTCCGTGCAGCCTCCTCCCTTCTCGTCACCCTCTCCTCTCTCTCTGTTAGGAGTCTTTCTCTTCTTTCAAATTCCTCCTTCATCTCTAGTGACTTCCTTTTAACCTCCTCATACATAGCCGTCGCCTCTTCTTTTAATTGGAGCATCGACTTGTGCTCAGCACTCATCTCTCGTACCACCCTTCTCTCGATCTCTTCCACCCTCTCTCTCAACTCGTTCACCGTTGTATAAATGGCCTCCTTAGCCGTCTCCTCCCCATCCTTGTCCCTGTCCCTTATGGCACCCGTTAGATGATTATCCGTCAGGTACTCTATCCTTCTTTCTAAATCCCTGGTGGACAACTCCTCCATTCCTTCAATCGTCAGTGTCCCGGGAAAGCGCACCTTCTTCTCTATTCGCGCCATCCTTTCCTCTTCCTCTCTTTCTCTCAACTCCTCTTCCGTCTCCGTTATCTTGTCCTTCGTTGCCGGCACTTCTACCGGCTGGATCCTTACTTTATTTCCTATTCTTCCCTCTTCTCTGCCTAACTCCAGCCCCCTCTTCTTCCCCTGGGGCCCAGGGATCAGAGATCCCGGCGTTGCAGGGTTACTGGGAGGGGATGGTTCTTTTCCCGTCCCTTCATCCTTTTCACTGTCCGACTCAGAGTTTTCTTTTCCGGCCTTATCCGGTTTCAGTTCCGCCACAATGCATCTAAGCCTGTCCGTCACTGCTTGAGCAAACTCCTCTCTATCCATTCCCTTTGCCCATTCCGGCAACTTCCCAGGTTCAACCATCTCCAATTTCATCATTAACTCTGGGAATATCCTCCTGGTAGTGGGAGTAGACTCCCCGCCCAAGACTTTCTCTACGAAAGTCTCCCAATCATTTCCCATCGCGCCATCCTCCTCCCAGGTGGTAGCCCTTTTCCCTCCCCGGCCCACCTGAGACCCGGGAGTTTGCCCGTCGTCCGATGACGACGAGGGGCGAGCCGGGACAGTACCCGCCCCCCGCCGACCCCTGGGTTTCCGAGTCCCCTGGGGTGGTACGTTCTTATCTTGTTTATTCGACATGTCATGGTTTATCATCAGGTGGTTTTATTTCGGGGTTTTCCTTCCCCTAGGTCGGTTGGCTCCCAAGCCTCACGAGCCCGACCTGCCCGAGCTAGGGTTCCCCGGGTTTGCCACACCCGTTGTCGACGACGCCCCCCACGAGGCCCAACAAGGGACCCCCCGGGGACCGCCGCCGACCCCTTGGGGCCTCCGCCCCCCGATCCCGCCGACCGGAGAGCCCCGCCATCCCCCCCCCGCGCAACGACGGGGGACCGGCCGAGCAAGCTCGATCCCAGCCCCCGCCGCCCGCGGGAAGGCGGGGCACAGGGCACCCCGGCCAACGCCGATCGACGGGCACTCAACATTAGCCGCTGGCCCTTACGTCCAGCGGCCAGACACCACCGGCCCGGATCCGGGTCCCTTCCGGACGGCCCGGTGGGTCTTCCCTCCCTGGGCCACCCGGCCCCGACCTCGGATCCTTTCCGAGCGGCCCGGGTGACCCTGTGGGCCCGCAATCCCAGGACCTGCCGGAGCACCGGCGTGCAATGGTCCTGCGATTGTTCCCCCATCCTGCCGGAGCACCGGCGTGCAATGGATGGAGGAAAGGCCCACCTCTTCACTTGGCCGGTGGGAGAATCAAAATCTCCCTATCGGTCCCGGCCGACCGGGCGATTGAAGTCAGGGCCGCCAACCCCTACCGGCCGTTGGAGTCGGGATGGCCGAGGCCTGATCCCGACTCCTAAGCAGGGCGACCGGTCCCCCGGTTTTCTGTCAGGGTTTTCCTTCCCTTAGGACGGTCGGGGGAGCAAAGGCTCTTCCCTCACGGCCCCGTCCGGCCGGACAGTTGTTTATAGAGGTAGTCTGCCTCGCGAGTCCTGAGAAGGACTCCCCGGCTCGGGACAGTCACGAGGACTGCCCCGAGTTACGGTACTGCTGTGCTCGGGCACTCCGGGTTCGCAAAACCCGTACCACTTGGTCCCCGCCGGCCCCAGAGGGTCCGGACGAGTCCCAAATGGCCCCTGGAGGGGGACCATACTCCCCTCGCGCGCTGAGCGGGTACCGGACCGAACCATTGTTCGCTCTCCAGCATCTGCCGCACGCTCGGGGACAGGGCACAGGAAACCGTTTTTTTTTTTTTTTTTTTTACGTTGGAGAAATCTTCTACTGTTAGGGATCCCGGGCCGAGCAACCAGTCACGGGTCCGGAAACCCGGTTGGGGAGCGCCCGGTCCGGTTTGCCCTAAGGCGGGGGCGGGGCAGGAGAAGTGGCGGATTCCATGCACGCGCATCCCACTGACGGGGAATACTCCAGGAAGGTCAGAGCCTCCCTGAGTCTGCCCCCAGGAGATTGCGCGCACATGGCCTACCGGCTAAAACTCCCACGAGTGACACTACGCTGTGCAATACTGGGGGGCTCCGGGAAACGCTATGATCATCTCCGTGAGCCCTCCGCACCTCGCCCCGCGGCGAGAAATCCTAATTTATGACAGATGGGTGTCACTATCCCCATCCGTCACCCCTCCCTCCGGGGTTACTTCTTCGCATTGGACGAGCGGTGGTCTCCGACCGCCCGCCCACCTTCCGGGCGAGCAAGGGAGGAGTGACCGCCCCGTGCGGGACGGGCTCCTCCCTCCCTCGCGTTCCCCCTTAGGGGAAGTAGGCGGGTGCCATTGTCCCGGAAAAATTACCCCGAGACCCCGGCCCCCTGCCTTCGCGGGCCGGAAGGAGCGCCTGTGATGGAGACCCCGAGGGGACTCCACCCGAGTTCCCTCCGGCCCGCACCCTCCGCCGACGCTCTTCGGCTAATTCGTATGAGGGGCAACAGGGGGGGCCGATCGCGAGCGGTCCGCCCCTGTGTCGCCCTTGCCCTTGCAGCCGCACCCTTCAGAGCTGCCTAGGGAGCCGACCGCACACCCAAGCGCGGGGGGCACAGCCGACCCACGAGTGCTCGTAGAACGAATCCAGACGACGGGGGCCGAGAAGCCGACCGAGGGAGGCGAGACGGACAGCCCGAGCGACGAGAGTGAGCACGAGACGGGTACCGCCAAGTAGATGACGGGAGGTAACGACCGCGATGTCCGTCCACGAGGATGAGACAAGCGTGAGGACGGGCGCGTGTAGTAGATAAGATATAGATATATGTATAACCATAAAGCGTAGAAATAAGAATATATGGGAACAATAAATATATATAATACGGTGAAGGGTAATTAGCATAAGTATAGAGAATAAGTCGACAAAGTCGCGATGGTAACACGACAAGAGAGACACAATTAAGCGAACCGCGAGGTCCGCGAACGCGTAGTATCACCGGGTCGAGAAAACGCGATCCGAACATATTCGCCAGGAAGTCGCGATATGGGGACGTCGAGGGGAACGCAATTAGACTAACCATGAGGTCCGCGAAGTCGTGGGGGCACCAGGTCGAAAACTAGCGAACCAAGAGAATTCCCCAGGAAGTCGCGACGTGGATGCGTTAAGGGGACCCCAAGGAAGACGGTAATAAGGTCCGCGACGAGATCCGACCGCCGGATCACAAACGAGCGAACCGGGGATGGAAACCGGAAAACGACCTCGGATTTCACCTGAGGGAGGTCCCGAGAGACCAACCACACAACGGCGACGCGATTCGGTCGACGATTCGAGAAAGCGCGAACCGGAAGCGACGGCGGGTCCCGCAAGACCCGGAATGCATGCCTCGTGACCGAGAGCCACACTCGAGCGAGCGTAGCGCGATAACACAATGCTTCGGCCCGAAATTACGAACCAACGGAAATAACATTGAGATATACGGGTAAATTAATATGGAACGATTCTGGGGCAAAGCATCGTGATATAATTAAAAGGAGAGTATGCGAGCGAAATCCAGAAAGTTCTCGAACGTGAAATTGTCGGAATGTAAACTTGTTATTCGACAACATGCGGCGAAAACACGCAAAAACCATGTCGATGGAATGCGTAGGTAAATATTATCCGAGCCAGGCACCGAGCGAACAAAAGAATCACGTGCGCGAACACGCACAGCCACGACGTCAGCCCATGAGACCGGAGGAGTGGGGACTGGACATCGAGGGGCAGCCGAGCGAGGCAGTCGAGGAGTTGCCCACGAGAGACGATCGCGAACGGACGTGTCGGAGATAGCGTCTCGGAGGAACCTACGGGCACTTAGCCGCGCATTCGCTAACATCCGCGAAACTTGTAACGTACCAAGCGCGCGTAACGAACATTGTAAAACTCAAGATCGAGCAATGGTCATTGAATCTGTAAGGCCATCCGATTATCAGTGCGTTACTGTAACGTGATCTAGAAATAAAAGATCATTAGTTTACATAAATCAAAAGTCTCAAGTTAGTGAATACTTACCTGATACTTACCTGATCCTTTGGTATCGGCGAAGCGTTGTCCAGCGACGATCCATATCCAGCGTTGGCTATCCAGAGGTTGTTCAGCGTCGATCCAACGGACGATCCAGACTAGCACAGAGGCAATCCGGTATGCGATTGGAGCGAGAATCCAGGGAAGTCCAGCAGCAGAGGTCCAGTTGGCGATCCAGCGTTGTCCAGCGGAGATCCAGAGTCACATCGTTGGTGATCCATCGTTGTCCAGCGTCAATCCATCGAAGTCGGGAACCTGAAACAAAAAAGATGGTTAATATCAAAAGCTAAGAGTAAAGATAATCGAATAGTAAACCTTCTCGGTAGATTATTGGTTAATCCGAGTGGCGACCGAACAGTAAAATCAAATAAATCCACGATTCCGAGCCGTCACTTGGCCGCGTTCGGTCACACCCTAACCTTGTCAAACATCTCCCCGGTGGTATTATTATACCGGGGGAAAAAGGGGGGTGCCCGAACAGAAACTGGGGGAGGGATGCCACCCCTCGTCGGAGGGTGGCACCCCCCGCCCCCATCCGGTTGTTTATTCTTTCGTTCGCACTGCGAACGAACCTTGCTGTCCCCCGGGACCAAGGGAGGGGGGACAGCTTGGTCTCACTTATTGAAAGGGAGGAGGGGCTGGTGCGGCCTCTCCCCTCTTTATCCTCTCGTCCGCCTCCTTCCGTGACATTACTTTGTCACAGAAGGAGGCGAACTTTCTCCATCTGTCCTGCGCTGCCTCTCCCATCCCGGCCGTCGCTTCTATGACGGCCGGTAGGGAGAGGACTTCTCCGATTACCGCCCTGAGGGCACGGTGCTCCTCTGCCCACGCTGGGCAGTGTTCCAACGTGTGCTGCGCGTGGTGCGCTCTTTCCCGATGCGGTGCAGGTATTGGCCGAAACACCCGTGGCCCGTTATTACCTGCACCGCATGGAAGGCCAAGCGTCTTTGCTTAAGGCGTTCCATCCACTCCCCGAACACTGGCTGGACGGCTTCGACGACCCTCCTGCCCCACTTCTGTTGGGATACCCATTCCTCCCATCTTGGGAGGAGGATCGCCCGCGCTTGAAGTCTCAGCGCCCCTCTGATCCTCGGCGGGACTTCCCCCAGTTTTCCCCTGACTTCGGAGACCTTGGCGTACGTCTCTGCGTACATCTGCGCCAACAGATGCACTGGGGGAATCCCGGCGAGGTTTGCCCCCACGTGGGCGACGGTCCGATATGCTCTGGCGGCTCGTGTCGCAACGGTGCGTTGCACGGCTGCCATCTTGTTCCTCAGACGAGCGGTCTCGCCCACCTTTCTCCACTAGATTGGTGCCGCGTATAAGAGCACCGAGTGGACCGTCGCCACGTAGAGGCGTTGTACTCGCCCGCTGGCCCCGCCCAAGTTCGGGATCAGCCGTGACAAGTTGTTGGCCACTTGTCGGGCCTTTTAGACCACTCGGGCGACGTGCTCACTGAAACTTCTCTCGCCGTCCAGCCACATCCCCAGATATTTGAGATGGGGAGTGGTCGAGACTCTTACTCCTCCTATTCGGAGACTGAGCCATGACGGAGGTGACCTCCGGCCCTCCGATTGTAAAATAAGGTAGCCTGGGTTTTCTCGGGGGCCACCTTCAGGCCCAGTCTCTCGATAGAGCGCACCACGCACGCTGCAGTCACATTCGCCAGCCTGTATAGCTCCTGCCACCCCTACCCGCTGACTCCCAGGTATACGTAATCGGCGTATCCCGAGAGCCAGCATAGTGACGTGGGGAAGGACGTCCTGAGGACCAAATCGTACGCTATGATCCATAGCAGGGTCGAGTGCGGGGTCCCAACACTGATCCTTGTGGGACCCCGCACTCGATCAATTTAATCCTCAGGACTCCGTCCCGGTCTGTGTACGTAAGACCCCTGTCCCGAAAATAATCTCGGACGACCTCTATTAGATATGGGGGAACCCCGAGTCTAAGCAGGGTCTCCCCTATTATTGGCCAGGGGAGAGAGTTGAACGCATTTCTGACGTCAAAGGAAATTCCCATGACAACTCTCCCCCGACTATTTCGGCCTCCGTCCGGGCTAATACACGCTTAATCGCGTCGATCGTTGACCGCCCGGCACGGAAGCCGAACTGGTCGTCCGAGAGTCCGGCGCCGTCCATTCGGGACAGGTGCTGGACGAGGCGTTCGGCTATCACCCTCTCGAAAATCTTGCCTGCCTCGTCCAGCAAGCACACAGGCCGGTAGGCGGACGGCGGACCCGCATGTTTGCCCGCCTTCGGCAGGAGCACCAGGCTGGCTTTCTTCCACTTTGTGGGGAACCGGCCGGCTCGCAGGCATGCGTTGAACACCCTTCGCATCCTGCCGGCCAGTCCCCCCGCGGCCAAGGTCCACGCTTTTCCAGGAATTCCGTCAGCGCCAGGAGCTTTGCCCCTCCTGACCCTGCGGAGAGCCCTCGACAGCTCCTCCTGCGTGACCCCCCATTCCTCCCGCCACTCCTGTTTCGCGGTGGCGGAAAACCGGACCTCTCCCCCGTCAGCTTCGGGGAAGAGTTTGTCCACCTCTTTCACGAATGGGGGGTCTAGGGTCTCTGTGAGCGGGGGCGCCCAGAGCCTTAACCGGTCTTGTACCAGCTTATACGGGCGCCCCCACGGGTCCTCGTTGACGCTGTCGAGAAACTCTTTCCATGAGCGCTCCTTGGCCGCGCGTATCGCTCGGGAGAGATCCTCGCGGGCGGCTCGCCAGGCCTGTACCGCTTCCTCGATGCTTAGGGCACCGTGCCTGCCCGCGCGTGCCCTCTGCCAAGTCCTTTTGGCACGGACGGAGGAACGTCTAAGATCTGCCAGCTCCTCCGTCCACCAGTAGGCGCATTTACGGGGAGGGAGGGGGCGAAGTCGAGGCATCGCCACGTCGCACGCTTGCGACATGGCTTTGATGAGCTTCTCGACCTCACTGTCTATCCCTCCCTCCTCGATCGCGCCTTCCTCCTCCTTGCCCCACGACAAGGCAAGGATCGCTGCCTCAAAGCGGTCCCTGTCCAACTTTTTTAGGGCCCATCTCCGTTTTCGTTTATTGGCGTCACGGCGGCGAGCGAGCACGTCCGGAGGGGTGGCACGGACCATCATCACGATGTAAAGATGATCGGATAGTGTTTTCTGGTCCGTGACCACCCTCCATCCGTGTATTTCGCGGGCGACAGGGGGGTGGCCCAAGTGAGATCCACCACCGACGACCCCTGCCGCCGCACACACGTGCTCTCTCGGCCCGAGTTAACTAGACTCAGGCCGAGGCTCGCCGCCCCTCCAATTGGCCGGCGGGGGACACCATAACACCGATCTCGCCTTAAAGTCCCCCGCGACCATGACCCGGCCAGAAGAGCATGCGCGGACACAGTCTTCCACGTCTGTCAATAGTTGCTCATATCTGGCACGGGTCCAACTCGGAGGGGCGTACACCGCCACCACGGAGATGGACCCCCATTCCACGACGACGTACCCGTCCCCGGCTTTCTTAAGAGCGCACGGGGGGTCCACGTGACTGCGACGGAGCCCCCGCGGTCCCCTGCCCAGCAGGGTTGGTTCCGCGGGATACTATAGGACTCCGCCGCGATCCCCAAACCACACCCGCGCTTGGCCAGTGTCTGGCAGAAGAGGTCTTGGGCCGCGCGGGCGTGGTTCAGGTTTGTTTGGAGAATCCATAGGGCCATTACATATCCCCCCAGGGGTCGAGGGAGGACACCGGGGGCCCTTAGGGGCCCCTAGGGGCCTTCCCCGATACGGGTCTTGCGCACCCGGAGTACCCGAGCACACCAGCACCGTAATCTTCGTCAGTCTTCGGGCTGGCGGGGACCGGGGAGTCCCTTCGAGGACTCGCGAGGTAGGCAACCTCTATAATAAGTTCGCTCGGCCCGGGCGGGGCCGCGAGGGATGAGCCTTTGCTCTCCCAACCGCCCTAAGGGAAGGAAAACCCTGACAGAAAATCGGGGGACCGGCTGCCCCGCTAGAAGTCTGGGTCTGGCTTCGGCCATCTAGACTCCAACAGCCGGTAGGGGATGGCGACCCTGACTGCAAACGCCCGGTCGGCCGGGACCGTTAGGGGATTTTCATTCTTCCACCGGCAACCAGGACGGGGTGGGCCTTCCTCCATCCATTGCACGCCGGTGCTCCGGCAGGATGGGGGACAATCTCGCGACCATTGCACGCCGGTGCTCCGGCAGGTCGCGGGATTGCGGGCCCACGAGGGCTGTCCGGGCCGCTCGGAAATGATCCGAGGTCGGGGCCAAGCAGCCCCCTAGGAGGGTGGACCCACCGGGCCGCCCGAACGTTTCCGGGTTAGGGTGTGACCGAACACGGCCAAGTGACGGCTCGGGATTGAGGATTTCTTTATTTTCTCTGTCCGGTCGCCACTCGGTTTAACCAATAATCTACCGAGAAGGTAAGTATTCGTGTATTTCTACGATTCTACGATATTAACCATCTTTTCTGTTTCAGGTTCCCGACTTCGATGGATCGACGCTGGACAACGATGGATCACCCACGACGTGACCCCGGATCCCCGCTGGACGGCTCTGGATCGTCAATTGGACCTCTGCTGCTGGACTTCCCCGGATCCTCGCTCCATTTGCATACCGGATTGCCTCTGTGCTAGTCTGGATCGTCAATTGAATCGACGCCGAACAACTACCGTATAGTCAACGCTGGATTTGGATCACCGCCGTACCGCTTTGTCGCCGATATCAAAGGATCAGGTGAGTATCAAGGTAAGTATTCACTGACTTGAGACTTTTGTTATATGTAAACTAATGATCTTTTATTCTTAGATCTAGTGACAGTAACACACACGCTGAGTATCGGATGGCCTTGCAGTTTCGATGACCGTTACTCGTTGTTGAATTCTAACGCGTTGAATTCTAATGTTCTTAACGCGCGCCCGTTACGATGTACATGTATCGCGGATATTAGCGAATGCGCGGCTAAGTGCCCGTCGTGTGTCCCGAGACGCTATCTCCGACACGTCCGTTCGCGATCGTCTCTCGTGGGCAACTCCTCGACTCGCTGGCCTGGCTGCCCCTCGGTGTCCAGTCCCCACTCCTCCGGTACCATGGGCTGGCGTCGTGGCTGTGCGTGTTCGCGCACGTGATTCCTTTGTTCGCTCGGTACTCGACTCGGATAATATTTACACGCGCATTCCTTCGACATGGTTTTTGCGTGTTTTCGCCGCACGTTCCCGAATAACAACTCTCGCATTCCAGCACTTTCACAATCGAGAAGTTTTGGACTGCGCTCGAATATTATTTCGTTGTAATACTTTATGCTGCTTTGCCCCGGAATCGTACACTTTTACATTTTCCATATTTCGCTTCGTTACATTTATGGACTCGTGATTTCGGGCCGAAGCATCGCCGAATCGCTCTATGCTCGCTCGAGTGAGACGCTCGGTCACTCGGTACGCACACTGGGTCTCGCATGACCCGCTGTCGCTTCCGGTTCGCTACTTTGTTACTTAGCGGTCGGATCTCATCGCGGACATTATGGTCGCCTTGTTCGCGGTCCTCTCGACGCGCCCGTGTCGCGACTTCCCGGCGATTACATCCAGGTCGCTAGTTTTCGACCTGGTGGTCCTACGTCGTCGCGGACCTCATAGGCGTCTTGTTTACGCTCCTCTCGACGCGCCCGTATTGCGACTTCCCGGCGATTATGTCTAGAACGCTAGTTTTCGACCTGGTGGTCTTACGTCGTCGCGGACCTCATGGGCGTCTTGCTTACGCTCCTCTCGACGCGCCCGTATCGCGACTTCCCGGCGATTATGTCTAGATCGCTGGTTTTCGACCTGGTGGTCTTACGTCGTCGCGGACCTCATGGGCGTCTTAGTTACACTCCTCTCGACGCGCCCGCATCGCGACTTTCCGGAGATTAAGTATCGTTCGCGAGTTTTCGACCTGGTGGTCTTACGTCGTCGCGGACCTCCTGGTCATCTTAATTACGTTATTCTCAACGCGCCCGTGTCGCTCGTTAACGCCGAATCTGCTTGGTTCGCGTTTTCGCGATTATTCATTCTGACACGTTCGCGGACCTCGCGGATCGCTCCGTTGCGCTTCTATCGCCGTGTTACCGTTGCGACTTTGTCGACTTATTTACTATACGCGTACTTATATCTGATACCCGTCACCATTATGTCTATTCGTTTATAATACTATCCCAAATATATTTATATTTAACTTTTATTGTTATACAAACGTCTTCTTATTATCTAATCGCGTTTCCTCGCTCGCCTGTCTCGCCCTCGTGGACGGACATTGCGGTCGTTACCTGCCGTCTTTTACCCGGCGGTCCTCGTCTCGCGCTCGCTCCCGTCGCTCGGGCCGTCCGTCTCGCCTCCCCTGGTCGGCTCCTCGGCCCTCGTCTCCCGGATGCGCTCCACGAGCACTCGTGGGTCGGCTGTGCCCCCCGCGCTCGGGTGTGCGGTTGGCTCCTCTGGCAGCCCTGAAGGGTGCGGCTGCAAGGGCCGGTGGTGTCCTGCCGCCGGACGTAAGGGTCGGCGGCGTGTTTAGGAACCCGTTGGTCGGCGATTGCATTGGGGGAGCATCCTGTGCCCTGTCCTCTTGTGGGCGGCGGGGGACCGGGATCGAGCTTGCTCGGCCGGATTTCTCGCTTAGCACGCGGGGGGGTATGGTGGGGGCTTCCTCTGCTTGAGTCGGCCGACGAGTGGTGGATTTCGGTCCGGATGACGTCCCGGGGGTCAGGGGCGGCCTTCGGGGGTCCTTCGGGGCTCCTGGTGGGCGTCCCTGATACGGGTTTGGCGAATCCGGGGAACCCGAGCTCGGGCAGGCTGGGCTCGTGAGGCCAGGAAGGCAACCAGCCTAGGAGAAGGAAAATTCCGAAATAAAACCAAAATACTTTGGGGGCCGGGGTCTGGGACTTAGGTCGCGGACTCGGACTCCCTGCCCTTATGGAAGGGCGCGTTGGGGAGAGGGTGATCAGCTCCTCGATGGGTGGGCCTGACTGGTTGCCGGGGCGTTCCCCGACGGCGAGTTCCAATTGGCAGGTGCCTGACTGGTGCCCCGGCGCTCCCCGATGGTCCGCCCTCGATGCCTGCGGCTGAGCCCTCTCCTCTACCGTCTGGGGAGTGGCGCGCGGCTACGGGCCTGCCGCGTGTCACAGCTGACCCTGACCGGTTGCCGTAAGGCGCTCCTCGACGGGCCAGCACCCCCAGAGTGGGGGGGGGGGGGTGGCAGACTGAGGTTAGTCCCCTTCACTCCGCCACTTATTAGTTAGCTTTTTGTCCCTAAGGACAAGGGGGGCTCAATGCCCCCCCCCCCCCCAGGAGGGTGCCTGTTCAAGGCCAGTGTGGGGAAATCACGGATGTGATCACTGCGTTTTCCGGGTCCCCCCCCCATATAGCACTTAGGAGGGACTAGTGGGGGTTTTAGCCGGTAGGCCATGGGTGACGTCGCCTCGACAATATGCGCCCGTGGAATCCGGCACAACCCCGCCTCGAGCCCGAGGGGCGGGGAGTCTTTTTGAAGATTTCCCCCACTTAAAAAAAGGGGGGCCATTACATATACCCTACGGAGTCCTCCACTCTTTCCTCCTCGTTGCTATCTCGCGGGACGGTGCATCCCGCGTCATCGTCCATCCACTTCCATCTCCCCCTTTGTCAGACTTTCTCTCCCTAAGAGAGGTTCGTCCTCCATGTGCTCGGGCTCGGATCTCGATGAGCCCTCCTTCTTCTTCGTCTCTCGAGAGTCTTGGTTCTTCCCCTTCTCGTTCTCCTGACCAATGCCTCCCGCGATTATCTTCCCTCCTTGGGTGACTTGGAATCCAGTGACCTTTAGGTCGCTTGTTTTCCTCGGTTTCGACTTGGGCTTGGGCTTATTGTTCCCGTCCGCCGTCGTCGTTGCCGAAGGCTTGTCCATAGGCGTCGCCACGGCCTTACCGTTGTCCGCGGCTTTCCTTCCCTTACCCATTCTACTGCCCTTGCACGCAGGGCCTCTCACTCTGTGGTTGTGGGGCATTCCTTTCCCCTCACAAACCACGCAGCTCACGGGTGCCTGGCAATCGCGAGCTGGGTGGCCCGTGCTTCCGCACTTATAGCAGGCCCCGGTCCTGTCAGCCTCGTTCCGGTGTGACCGGACACGCGGTGTACAGTGTCAATGAAATCATTAAATGTACTCACTCGTACGTTGTTACGGTCGCCACTTCGTTTTATATGCGATTACGAAGAACGCTTATCAGCTCGGTTAACTTCCAGTAGCTGTGATTACCTTCCTCTCCTTCCTCAGCCTTATCGTACTTCCGCTACTATAATGCGTTTTTGTCGACCACGCCGTTTACGCGATTGCGCACTAATATGACCGATCCGGATAGCACTCGCTGGGATATGGATTATCGAAGGAAAATAACTTGTTATTGCCGTATATTTAACAAACAACAAGAAAATATTATTTATTTTCACGGATTGCAACGGATTACAATGGATTACACGGTGCCACGCTCGATTGCATCACCTTCCGTGAGATACGATTATCGTATAGATAACGTATAATTCGAATAATTATTACTTCCGAATGTGTTCTAGCTTACAAGGAAGCTCGCGGATAACGTACGCGCCCGGATACTTTTCCTTCTCGTCGGATGTAACACGATTCGCGCGCGATGTCACGACGATGTTCACGCGACGATGGTTGATGAAGGAAAGACCTCGTCTCCCGCTCGAAAGCCTCCCACTTCCGCCTCACGCCTGCGCTGCGCGCGGCCGGACATAGCGCCACGCGGCACATTCGCTCTCTCTCTCACACCCACGCGCTGACCGCGATGTCGCGCCGCCGTGGACGTTGACCGTCGGTGCAATTTCTGTACAGCTGATCCGTCAGCTGATCGGTCTATCTTTAATATATCATACGTGACTCTACTTATTATTATTTGCAAATTACCGAAACTGCGCCAATGGTTGTTTTACCTTATCCGATAGCTTATAAACTTTATTTACAAATAATTTATTTACATAATTTATTTACATAATAATTACAACTTAATATTACTAATGATCATCAGCTGATCTATTACCCTTTGACTGAAAGCGTTTACATCCCCTGAATCTTTTGTTATCTCGCGACATCCCAATTTATAACAGGTAAGTATTTATTAATTTATTCTTTAATTTTCTTTTCTCATTTTAGGTATCATATATTATGGATTATCGTGGATTACAGGTAAGTTTCTCATATTCAAAAGGTAAGTACGATTTTTCTAATATTAACTATTACAAAACTCTGCAACTCAGTTACAGGTCTACACGCTTCAATGGTATCTCGCATTAAACATAAACTTATGCTTTATTATCACGCATGGATTATTTCCTCATTAAAATAATTATCTTTATCGAAAATAAATCTCTATCATCAGTATTGCGTCATCTGATTGAGCATGCAATCATTCTTATCACAATTGTCCCTTAAAAATATATCTCGTCGAACGCGATACTAACTATCTCGATATCGAACGTATAAAATAACATGCAAATCATAAAATGCGAATAAAATTATAAAGTCTTTAAACAACTCAAACAATAAAATCGTTTCGTCACGCGATCTGCTGTATCCGGCTTATTGGGATACGAAAACAATAAAAATAAAAAATCTCTCAACGAAATTAAACTGTATAATATTAATCTCTATCGCGGACACACTATACTTAGAGTCCTTCTATTTTTCATTAACGATTTTACAACTGGATATCGCCGTTGATCTCGGCTGTCTCGCCGACCGGTGGTATCTCTAAGGTATAGCTCTCCTCTATCAGCTGTTCCAGTGGTACATCCTTCCGGAAATCAGCTGACTCATCATTCTCGTCCTGCTAATTCTGTAATTCCCGCTGGATCTCCTGCTGCATAGCTGCTTCCGAAATCTGCGCTGGATCTGTCATCTTTGAGCTCACATAATCGTGACCCATCCTCTTTAAGCTCCCGCTGGGCTCTGCCGCCACCTGCTGTTTCTCGATGCTCACAGCTGACTCAGATGCCGCCCCGTCAGCTGATATGGCCTTCTCCTGCTGCTTTCGCTCACCTGCGACATCGATGGGTGTAGTTTTCGGCAATGAAGCCGATGGAGCCGACGATGAGGAAGTCGTCGGTTCCAACCTGACCCGGTTTTTTGGGTGGTGCCCTTCCACCGGTTTTTTCTCGAAGTTTCCCGTCTTCTAGGCCGGTGGGGCGGAATAAGCAGTCACATCCGCCAGCACGTGGACGCCCCGCCCAGCGGCACATGACCACACCACCCCTCTCGGTCTTGGCCGACCGCGATTTTTATTGATGTTTCATTCCTCTTCCTCCATCATTGGCTTTGTTTTTCGAGGTAGCGTTCCTCTAGATCGGTGGGGGGGAACAAGCAGCCTTATCCGCCAGCACGCGAGCGCTCCCAGCGCCCCGCCCGGCGGCACGCAGCCACCCCACCCCTCTCGGTCCCGGCCGACCGCGGTTTTTATAGAGGTTTTCCTTCCTCTCCCTCCTTGGCCGGTGGAAAGGGTTACCCTTCCCTATCGGCCCCGGCCGCCCGGACGTTTACAATCAGGGTCGCCATCCCCTACCGGGTGAAGAAGGCCGAAGTCACCCAGGCTGGGTAGCCTGGGTCGGTCTTCTAAGCAGGGCACCCGGACCCCCGGTTTTTTATCTGGGTTTTCCTTCCCATAGAGCAACCAGTCCAGATCCCCCATCCTGCCAGAGCACCGGCGTGCAATGGATGTGGGATACCAGCCCGGCCGTCCGTTGGTTTTTATAGAGGTTTCCCTTCCTCTTCCTCCCGTGGTTTTTTCTCGAGGTGACCTTCCTCTATGCTGGTGGGAGAATCACAATCTCCCTCACGGTCCCAGCCGACCGGGCGTTTGAAGTCAGGGTCGCCATCCCCTACCGGCTGTTGGAGCCTGGGAAGCCGCATACGCGTCGATAGCCAGACTCCTAAGCAGGGCAGCCGGTCCCCCGGTTTGTTCTCTGGGTTTTCCTTCCCATAGGACAGATGGGTCACGGAGCTAAGCTCGTCCCTTACGGCCCCGTCCGACCGGGCGGACTTATTATAGAGGCCGCCTACCTCGCGAATCCTCGAAGGGATTTCCCGGCCCAGGACAGCCACAATGACTGCCCTGGGTTACGGTACTGCTGTGCTGGGGCACTCCGGGTTAGCAAAACCCGGACCACTTGGTCCCCGCCGGGCCCAAAGGGTCCGGACGAGTCCCAAATGGCCCCTGGAGGGAGGAGCCAGTGCCTCGTCTAGGGATCGCCGGATATGACCCACCGATCTGGACGGGGAGCCCCCTCACCACGCCAAGGTGGCCCCGTACGAGGGAGGGACGACAACCCTTTTTTTTACGTAGGGGAAATCTTCTACTATTGGGATCCTGTCGGGGAGCGCCATGGCAACCAGTCTCGGGCCCAATCGGGGAATTAACGCTCGAAAAGCAACCAGTCATGGACCCGATCGGGGAGCGCCATGGCAACCAGTCGAGTTTACCCAATAGCCCTCCGAAGGGGGAAGACCCCCCACCTCCGGGTGAGGCGGGGGAGTGCCGGATTCCATGCATGCACATCGCTATCGATCCTGCATGCAAGGCCTACCGGCTAAAATCACCTACGAGTTACAGTCACTACGTATTAAAGGGGGGAGGTCGGGAAACGCAATGATCACATCCGTGCCTCCCCCACGTCCCTCTTTATCAGGAGTCCTCATAAGGGGGACAAGGGAAGGTGATCGGGGGGCGCCGCGACAACCAGTCAGGAGCCCCACTCGGGGAGCGCCGTAGCAACCAGTCATGGAGCCCATCGGGGAGTGCCGAAGCAACCAGTCAGGGACCCCAATCGGGGAGTGCCGCGGCAACCAGTCATGGAGCCCATCGGGGAGTGTCACGGCAACCAGTCACACCATCTCCATCCCCTTCTTCGCTACCGAAAACGTTCTCTGTATTCCGTTATCGGAACCATCCTTAAATTGCTGAAGGTAGCTAACCCCAGCCTAACCTACTAAAAAGAAAGCGAGAGTGAGTGGCCGAACCAGAAACTAAAATCCCCGATCCAGCCCCCCGACCATGTCACACCAAGTATACCCAACGGATGAAGGAACAGGAATAACCCCCAACCGGGCCCCCGAACGTCCCTCGCCCCCCTCTTACTAGACGATACAACCCTAAAGTGCGGAGGGGGAGGGAAGAGAGCAAACCCCCACCCCCTTTATAATTAGCCTCAAAATAGGCCCAACGGACGGCAGGGGACAGGGCCGAGGGCCGAACCCCCTGCCGCACCCGACGCGGCCCATAAAATGTGCGCGAGCGGAGGAAGGAATGGAAGTAGAGGCGCGTGAGAAAGGCTTATAGTCGAATTCGTAGGCTTGTATTAACAGTTCTTTAATCACGAGTTATTTACAATTATGTACAGTTTTAAACCGCGAGCCACGGTTCGCCCGGTCCTGAATGATTCGAGGAAACCGATGGTTTATTCCGAGAGCCTCGGATCGCACCGTCGTCGGAGCGTTTACGCGAGCCACGCAAGATCTTCTCTAATCGCAATAAGTACTACGGACGTATTAGAATTGAGTTCTGGTCGCGCGCGGAGGTCCGGGCTCTTATATGAGCGCGTCACGCATCCCCGGTAACGAGCCGAAATTTTAGTTGGGCCAATCGGCCGCCGACCTACCGAATTTTCGTTCGAGTCGAACTCAGCGAATTTCGGAGTCGGCAACCGATCAGTTGTTTATGCCGTGGTCCTTCGCTCCGTCCCGCATGTTTATGTCGCGTATCCGAGACAAAGGCATAGAGCTCGCACACGCAGACAAAGGGGAGACCGTTTCTCGGCTTCTCAAAGTTTCCTAGAATAACGTCGATTATTCCCGCAATAATTCTAAGTTTAATTTCGGATTTTCATCGCGATTATTTACGCGGTCGTTTGCGAAGCTCACTCTCGAACATTCCGCCCGCCTCGTATGGTGAAACCTACGATTGGTTGCTTACGGGGTTATCGGCTCGATTTTATGTGGTGCCGCTTAGGCGGTTACATCGGCGTTGCACCTTGTCACGCGGCGCGAGCGTGCGAGTTCCACGATGACTTTTGTCGTTAGAATTGCGCCGAAACTTGCAATACGAAAGCGTCTAACAACCTTTAAGAACGTGGTACATGGAATTATTATTGTCAGATTATATACATGACTTTTATACAGACATTCCCCGATATTATACGCGGAATTGACAATGCTATGATACACGGATTTGACACCGAATTATTCAATCGGTTTCACTCGCCGGAGCGACGCTGTCCGGGAGAAGGACGATTTTGCTCACGGGCCGCGTGAGCCTCGAGGAGATCATTCGGACCTCTACAACTCGCACGTGCCCGTCGTCTCCGGGATGGAGCGCCTCGATCCGAGCGAGGGGCCTCTTGCTCGGTGGTGTGGTCTCATTCCTTAGGAGGCACAGGCGACCGACGCGAGTCTCCTTATCGAGCTTGTTCCATTTCGGTCGATGGGCCAACGAGTTTAAGTATTCCCGGGACCACCGATGCCAGAAATACTCCCGCATTTTCTGAAGCATCTGCCACCGGGAGAGGCGTGCCATCGGTTCCTCAGCGAGTGACGGCTCAGGCACTGCATTCAGGGCTGCGCCTATTAGAAAGTAGCCCGGGGTGGTCCTCCGGGTCGTCTGACATGGCCTGAAGCGGGCGAGAGTTTAGGCACGCTTCGATTTGAGCCAGTAGTGTGGCCATCTCCTCGTAGGTTAACGTCGCGTCGCCGAGGACGCTCCTCAGATGGTGTTTCATCGCCTTGACCGCGGCCTCCCACATCCCGCCGAAGTTGGGAGCCGCCAGCGGATTGAAGTGCCACCTGATGCGCTTTTCGGCGGCGGCCGCGACGATGCGTCGTCCTTCCCGGCTGCTCGCGGCGAAGAGAGCTCGCAGCTGAAAGTCGGCCCCGATGAAATTAGTCCCACAGTCGCTGAACAGGGCCTGACAGAGTCCGCGTCGAGAGACAAATCTGCGCAGAGCGGCCAGGAAGGCGTCGGCGGAATAGTCCGAGGCCACGTCCAAGTGTACGGCTCTGGAACTCAAACAAACAAAAACGACAAGAAATGCCTTCGAGGCTCGGTGTCCTCGCCCCTTGTTTGTCCGCAGCCAGAAGGGTCCGGCGTAGTCTACGCCGGTATTAAGGAACGGACGCGCTGGCGTGATGCGAGCCGGCGGAAGATTGCCCATGAGGGGCTGAGGCGATGCCGCCCGCCATCGCAAGCATGTCACACAGCGGTGTATGCATCGGTTTACCAACACGCGACCGCGGGGAATCCAATATTCCCGCCGAATTGCCCCGAGTGTCTGCTGAACTGCGCCATGCAATGTACGCCGGTGGTACGCCTCGATGATGAGCCCCGTTAGGTGGGAAGCATCGGGCAAGATAATCGGGTGTTTCTCGTCAGGGGCCAGGAGAGCGTGTTTCAGCCGGCCGCCGACTCGGAGAACACCGCGCTCATCCAAGAATGGAGTGAGCTTGCAGAGTGGGCTGCGCGCCAGCAGCGGTCCTCCACCTTTGACAGCCACCAGCTCCCGCCGGTAACTCGCCCTCTGCACCACCCGGATCCAGCCGATACGAGCGTCCTCGAGCTTAGCCACCTGGAGCACCTCAGGGACGGCCGGGTCGGCCCCGGCCGGGGCGTCAGTCTTCCTTCCTCCCGCCCGCCGTAGCCATCGGCGGCACCAGGCGGTGAGCCGGAGCAACCGGTGTAGCGACGAGCAATTGGTCAACATCGGAGGCTCGTTGCCCGCCGCCACAGCCGGCACCGCCACGTTCGCTCGGGTGCGCCTCTCCGGAAGATCGTCCCCGAGTTCCTCGTCCACGGAGGCCCTCCAAGGCTCCGACTCCGTCCGAAGCCACGCCGGGCCCTGCCACCAGAGGGGATGATCCTTCAGCTTCGCATGCGTGAACCCTCTCGAAGCACAGTCCGCGGGGTTGTCTCGCCCCGGGATGTGATGCCAGACCGCGTCAGGCAAGGAGGTCTGGATCTCACTTACGCGATTGGCCACAAATGTCTTCCAGGCGGCCGGATGACCCCGAATCCACGCCAGCGCTACCTGCGCGTCCAATCAGAGATGATGCGGCACCTCCCCCAGCCCCCAGGACACTCCGGACATGAACCACCAGTCGGACCAGAAGCGCAGCGGCGCTCAACTCTAGACGAGGCAGAGTGATCTGTTTTAGCGGGGCCACCCGCGTCTTAACTGTAATCAGAACTACTCGGAACCGCCCGTCGCAATACTCCGTCCGAAGATAGACGACGGCGGCGTAAGCCCTCTCAGAGGCGTCGGCGAACCCGTGAATTTCCTGATGGCGATTGGAGGATCCGCTTGCCAACCATCGAGGGACTCGAATGAACTCCAGAAGCGGCAGCTCGTCCTGCAGCTCCTGCCACCGCCGTGCGTCGTCCTCGGGAAGTGGGGAGTCCCATTCTATGCCCAACAGCCACGTCGACTGTATGAGAATCTTAGCCCGTACCGTGATGGGGCAGAGCCATCCGAGGGAGTCGAACAGCCTGGCTGTCAGCCACAGGACTGTTTGCTTGGTAAACGTCTCTATTTTCTTGAACTGCGTTGAGTGGGCGAAGTAATCGTCATGAGGGAGCCATCGGATTCCCAGAGTAAGGTGGCTCTCTCCCGGCAGCCACCATCGGAGCTCCTGCTGAAGGCGATCCTCAACAGGGACGTCATCGAGCAGCGAGGCTTCGTTCGCCGACCACTTTTTTAACTGGAAGCAGCCCGCCCGACAGATCTGCACGAGCTCCCGTTGTTTCGCCCGGGCGGCTGAGATCGTATCCGCACCCGACAGGACGTCGTCCATATAGGTTTCCTCACGAAGGACCTCAGCTCCCAGCGGCAGTTCTTTACCTTCATCCTCCGCCAGCTGCTCGAGCGTGCGGATGGCCTGGTTGGGAGAGCTCGCCAGGCCGTACGTGATGGTGTTCATTTGGTGCTCCTGGATCTCCTCCTCCGGGCCCTCGCGCCACAGGATCCGCTGCAGATCTCGGTCTTCAGGATCGACATCGATTTGACGATACATCTTTTCGATGTCCGCCGCAATGACGTACTGATGCCGACGCTATCTCAATAAGATATTGGCCAAAGCAGGCAGCAGATTCCGTCCCGTTAACAAGTGCCCGTTTAGGGAAGCTCCCGAAGGTAACGTCGTCGATCCGTTGAAGACTACGCGTAGCTTCGTGGTCGCGCTGGTCTCCCGCATCACGCCGTGATGCGGCAAGTTGTTACTTGTCACTAACAGATCGGCTTCGCCGCTGGGTCAACCACGGGCGGCACCGGCGTCATATGCCCCAGCGCGGCGCATAAATTCGAGATACAACGCATGGAAGGAGGGCTCCCGCGCGAACCTCGCTTCCATACGCCGGAGCAGACGCTCGGCAACGCGGCGCGTTCCGGAGAGGTCCGGCATCGGCGCAACGACTGGCAGGCGCACGACATAACGACCGTCGGGCATTCGCGAATGCGTCCGAACGTAATGCGCTTCGCACTCTTGTTCTTCTTTAGACAGGGCGAGGGGCTTCGAAGGAAGCTCCTCCTGCTCCCAGAACTGCCGCACTAGGCGCGACAGGTCGTCCGCGATTCGACACTGAAATGTCTGAGCGCGACTCCCGGGAGTCCATTCACCGATCGGTCCCGAGAGAATCCAGTCGAGCACGGTTTCCTGTGCCGCGGGCTCGCGACGGTCTCCCTTTCGTACCCCTCGACCGAGGATTTCCGCATACACGTCCGCGCCGAGTAACAAGTCCACCGGATCCGCGGAACTATAGTCGGGGTCCGCGAGCTCCAGACCCCGAAGATGCGACCACGCTTTCGCGCCGACATTGTATCCTCTCGTATAGGCGGTGAGGCGCGGAAGCACGAGCGCGGAGACCGACAGCGATAAATCTCCGATTCGCGGTGAAATCGAAAGCGCGACGCGACCTCGGGCGACGGTCGTCTTCTTACCGCCGATTCCGAAGACGGACACGGACACCGGTGATCGTGGCACTCTGAGTCTTTGAGCCAGGCGTTCCGAGATTAGCGACGACTCGGAACCCTGGTCGATTAGCGCGCGCGCACGCTATGGAACGCGCCTTGTCGATCGGCCACACGAACCCGGGCGGTGGCAAGGAGCACGGCCACCGGCTTCTCGATCGAAGACGATCGCGCAACGTGCGACGTCGTCGCAGTTTCGGCCGCGCGGCACGCGTCGTGGATTGACGTGTGATGGATCGCCCCGCACGCCGAGCAAGTCTTCTTCGACGCACAGTCACTAACCTTGTGCAGTCCTAAGCAGTTGAGGCAGAGGTTCTTCTCGTCGATCAGCTTCCTTCGTTCTGAAGCCGTCTTCTCCTTGTAGCCCTCACAAAGCATCAGGATGTGTTCCTTCTGGCAAAGGAAGCAGCGTCCACGCGAGTTCTCCGCCTTGCCTTCCTGCTTGCGAGCGAGGTGACTGTGCGTCGATTTTGCCGCTCCATTCGTCGGCTTACTGGCTACCCCGTCGACCTTAACCGGGAGCATCGACTCCAAGGTGTGCAACCGCCGATCGAGGAAACGTTCGAGCTCCGTGTAGGACGGAGACTCGGTAGAGTCACTAATCGAGGACTTCCATTCGCGACGCGATCGCGGATCAAGCAATTCAACCGAGAGGTGCACGAATAAGTCCTCACTCCGTTCAATGGGCCGCCCGATGCCGGCCAAAGAGCTGACCGTCGCCTTTACGCCGTGAAATATTTTACGGAGCTTGACCGCCGATTCGCTCTTCATTTTCTGGAGCGAGATAAAGTTCGCGATGTACGCGCGTGTCAAAAGACGTTTATTTCGTAATACTCGCTTAATAATTTCCACGCGCGCTCGTAATTCTCGGCTGTGGTCGTAAGATTACGAATAAGTAGTTCGGCCTCACCTTTGAGACTGGTTTTCAGATAGTGCATCTTTTCCACTTGCGTCGTGGACGAGTCTCGTCCGATGATGGACTGGAAAAGGTCGCGGAATGACGGCCAGTCCTCGTACTTCCCTGAGAAGTGAGACAGCTGGATTCTCGGTAACGTGGTGCGAGGAGTCGTCATCGCCGCTTCCGAAGTCTCGGTCTTAGCTGCGGCACCCTCCTTCGCCTTAACCGACCGGATGACGTCCAGAAACATCCCTTTCTGCGTCACGAAGGTCTCCTCCGCCAAGGTCGGGAGGTCTTGCTTCCGGTAGTCGGTAGCGGCGAAAGCCTCCGGAGGCATCGAGAGCCGCTTGCCATGCTGCTCCTCGAACTTGCTCCAGTTCGCCTCCAGAGCTTGGAGACGAGCTTCCACCAGTCCCATGGTGAGCTTAGTGACCCCCGCCTTCTTCAGGTTCTCATAGGCGCGCGTGATGCGGCCGTGGAGTTCGTTCTGCGATCGGATAAGCCCCTCCATCTCCGGATTGCTCATCTTCGACCTTCAGGCGGTCACTCGTAGCGCGCGAAGTTCACCCTTTTTCCCCACTCACTCACTCCGCGGATGCCGGCTACTCGGAATCCGGCTCGAAGGACCATAAAAGAAGATTGACTCGCAAGATTCACCTTGTCTACGATGGTCCATATCGCGTGGCGCGAGAAGTGCGCGAAAATGCTTACTTAATTGAGACTGAAGATGGAGAGCCGATAGGCGTATACAATTTACGGCAACTAAGACAACCAGCGATGAGAGAAGAACCAGAAAGTACCGACGGGGAAGACAGAAATTCACAACGTGAAGAGGATCATTCGCAGCGCGATGATTCAGATGAATATTACGGTTTTGAAGACGAAATAAGAGTACACGTCATTACGATGGAAGATTTACCTACACCTGAAGAGGATAATTCCAACTCGGATTGTGATTGGCCAGAGAAAGCCGAGACTGCCGAGGAGTACGGTGAACAAGAAAATGTCAAAAATGAAACAAAAGATCAAAAGAATGCCGAGGAGTACGGCGGAGATAAAAATAAGATATGTGGAAGTACCACTAAAATGTGCGGAAACACCGATGAAGAAAATGCCGAGGAGCAACATAAACAACAGCTTGAAGATCAACCTGAAAATAAAATGTGGATAGAAGAGAAGAAGAAAGATGAAAGTATCAAAGAAATTGTTATCAAGAAAGAAAAAAGTGTTATAGTGAAAGAAGAAGTGGGTGAGCCCTTCGTTTATACGGAGGAAGTCTCATCCATCCACATCAAGAGAAAACATACTTACCTGGGGAGCGGTGACGAAGAATCCAGCGATGATCCGGGAAGTGACAACAACAGCAGCGACTTGAAAATAAAAAGGGGCAAATTAGCAAAGAAGACATAGAAGTATACTTATCGGTGGAAAGACTGCCGAGGATAAGGAACGGAGGATCAAGAAAACGTGAAGCCGTTGTTGACTGCAGAATTTGCGGTGAAATTGATACACGATTGGCCGAACGGATTCTCTCAGTATCCAGCGATGAATCAGAAGAGGAGGAAGATCCTGAAAAGGAAAAAGACATTAGTTCGCAAAGCAGCGACGAAGATTCAGAAATTCGATTATATTCGAAGCCAAGAGACGAACCAGAATCTCCAGACGAGATAATGCTCGATGTGAGCAGTCCAATAACTTCAGACGAAGATTTCGTGAAGCCAGAGCATGAAAGTGCAAATCAGAACAACACAGACCACGAAAGTGCAAATACAAACAACTTGGAGCACGAAAGTGCAGATCCAGATAACGAAGAACACGAAAGTGTAGATACCAACGAGCGAGAAAATGCACAAAGTGCAACACCGTCTGAACATTCAACGGTGACTTACAAAGAAGGCATAGATGAAGAGCCATTCATGGATATGGTGGTTCCAGCCGACTTAATAGGCGATGACAAAAGAGTCAGAATTAATATTGACAGCTTTAACAAAATGTTTAGAGATAATCCCGGTCATTGGGTTATCGAACCGACCAATGGGAGCGAAGGCGAAATTACATGCTTTCAAAAACACGCTACATGCGAAGATGTCGTAAGACACATGCGCAACAAGATGCGCCATGACACGTTCAACGGCAGATACATTCCAACCGCCGTCGTGAACGGACGTGTGACAGCCGAGCCGAAATACAACGGGGAGGCAAAGCGAAAGAACATATAGCGGGCGAAGAATACCAAGTCAAGCAAGATGGATCCAGGGCGCGATGAGAAAATTCGTAAGCACGAGCAGTACCAGCATACGATGAAGAGGTTGAGACAGGATTTTTTTTCTCCAAACCCTTTCACCCGACGCGGCTTGGGTCAGAGCTGTTGGGGCTCAAAATGCAATTAATTAATATATGTTGGGCGCCAGTTAATTTTCACGAAATTAACAAAGTTCTGAGTTTCGCAATAAGATGGTTCGATTGGGTGATCCAGGAAACAGGAGATACCAAGAAGTGTAAAGTAATTGACGGAACTGAAGATTATTACTCACGTTTCGACAAGTATCAGTACTCTTTATTATTCCAATAAGCAGTCACAACTCTCGGAGATCGACTCTCCGTGCGATCTCTTTCGACAACTTTTCGACGACGCTTTACAAAGATTGACCCTCCGTGCGGTCACCTCTTAACAGATTTTACGACGTCTTACAATGGTTAGGTTTAGACCTTCTCGCACGGTGCTCACACAGAGAGTAGTCGGTCGCGCTTTTCCGGGGGCCTCCTGTGGTTCGGTCAATTCAGGAGAGCGGGGAAAGTCGCCACCGGCACGATAATCAGGCCGACGCTCATTGGCCGCCGGATGATACGTCATTACCGACACAGCCGTCGGGGCCTGTTCGGCACTTCGGCTGTACAGAGCAATCTCATTGGACCTAGCGTTAAGTTTAATCTTAATATTAATTAAATGTTGTCTTATTCTAACGCGGATCCCGAGAGTTTAGACTGCGAGACGTTGAGTTCGGAATTTCCTGTCACAAGGTACTTAACCAACAAAAACATCAAAGGCATGAGCGATCAACGGCTGAAGTATGTCGGCGAATATGTCAAGAGATTAACGCCCGTGGATGAAATCGAATAATCGTATGATCGAAGGTTGAGACAAGCCCAAGACGAGTCGTTTGAATTGATCAAGCAATGCGAGGAAGAGAGAGGACGCAACGTCTTCAAAATCGAAGACCAAGTGATACACGACAGCAGAGGCAACATAGTCGCCGACGTAAAAGCGTTGTATTGCGTAAGGAATCGAAGAAGTCCCGACGATAAGAGGGATTTACCATATCAAATAAATACTACGCTCAATCGAGGGATTCCAGAAACGAGAGCGTTCGCCGTCGAAAGAAGAAATATCACCACAACGGCGAGGATAATTACACCGGGAACAACAGCGAACACGACACCGGTGCAAAAAGTGCAGAAAACAACGTCCTCAAAAGAACCGCGAAAAGGAAGCAGTGAATTGACAGACGAGGTGCAAATACTGTGCACTCAAAGTACACCTGCGCAGTCAACAAGCAAGGTGCAGAAGCAAGACGAGGAGCAGAAAAGAAGAACAGAAAAATCGAAGAGCGGTAAGGTGCAGAAGACAAAACCACCAACAAGAACCAGTACGCGAAAGACAGCGGAAAAGATACTTGAGCAAATCAAGCGATGCTCACAGTAGGATAACAATCCGAGCGACAACGACGAAGATCGAGAACTAGCCCACTAAAGACCTCGACTCAGCCAAGAGCCAGTAAAATAAGAAAAGTGAGTAAAATACTCTCGATCAGGCTGCCGAGGAGATTGGAACCGCAGGGCAAGCCTACGATTCCGGCGATGAGCCGAGGAGACGACCAGAGGGAGTGCCACACCTCCCTGACGCAGGGGCAGAAAGACGAGTTGCACGAGCGAGGTGCAGAGCCGGCGGAGGGTGCAGTTGGCCTGACGCAGCAATCGGGGGACGAAGAGAGCCCCGAATACGAAGAGATCCTGGCGGAAGACCTGCTGGCGGACCTGCCAGAGGTCGAGAACGAGCAGGAAGTATCAACGGCCACGGAACAGCTCACGGAGCTCGAGGCCAACGACGAAGCCAACTGAAACAAAAAAGACAATATTAATATCAGTTCTTTGCATGTCTTTTATATTTTATACAGGGAAACTTTATGTGTGATATAGTTTTAAGTACGGATTGTAGTGGTTACGGCAATTAGCCGATGTTTCAATTCATTTTACGTTTTAGTTAGATTCGGTTGATTCGAGTCGGTTATATTAATTTTATTTTGATTTCGCGACAGCGGCGATTTTAGAGAAGGTACACTTACACTTACACTTTGTACACCCAAAAACACCGACGGGACCGAGAGGGTCTGAGAGAATAATAAAGACTCATTTTAATAAATTTTGCAACATTTACATTAATCCTTGTCCAAGATTCATTAACATCAGTAAAGATAAAGATAAATTCCTTAGCATAATTCCTGAAAGATATTCAATAATAATTATCACTTTTATCTTAATAATATTCGTAATTTTTATAACGTACCTGATTTTACTGCTTTGTACAGCAAAGATTCATAAAATACAATAAATTCCAACAACCACAGTTAAAGGCATCAAGATGCAGTTTAAAGAATATATTTTAATAACCATCATAGTTTTCTTTCCAATAATTACCTGTTTTCACAATTTTGACATCATACTGACACTTTTCATACTTTACACACTGTACATTATTATATTAAGCGTGCGAGACGAGCCGCAAGAAGACGAGCGATAATATCGCGTTATTTTGTGCACAATTAAGTTATTTTGGCCAAAAGGCAGATTTCATTATAATTTGACATTGTTTCACTATTTGCGAGCACTCAGTGCTTATTTTTCGGTCCGCGAGCGCGACTTTGCAACAAATGCAGAACATGTCTGTAAAACAGCGAGATTTAGTGATTGTGCGTTCAGACCGATTTATTTACTTATTTTGCATTATTCCCTGGCGTATTTTATGCGTTTAAATTACTTATTTTCAAGCATGCGCTAATTTTAGAAACATTGTACGTCGATACACCTTTTACACATTTTCATACCTACATCAGCTGTACTTTGCGACACTTTCCACGTTTACTAGGTTGCAGCTAAATGCACCTTTTATACCTATGTTCGCGGTACTCTGATGCACTTTTGACGATTACACCATCGATACACTCTCTTACACTTTTCATACTTGTATTTCGTACACTTTGTTACACTTTTGATACCGATACCTTCGATGTACTCTGTTACACTTTTATACTTAACTTTTATGTACTTTTGATACACCTTTGATACCTACACCCTAGTGGTGCTACGTACACCTTTTATACTTATGTTAGTTACACTTTACTACACTTTTATACTTACCTCGTTGCAGACGAGGCGGGACGATCCCACGATGATCCTGGAACCTGAAAAAGAAAGATTAGATTAGAAAAGGGTTGAAAATGACCCAGATACTTACCTTAGACTCGTGGATCGTCATTGTGACTTATTATGAGTCACTCGGTGCAAATCGAGTGACTCCTTCCGCACTCGGTGAATAATCGAGTGTGTTTGTTCGCGACAACGCGAATTTCGTCGGAGCGACGACGTGAATGGTTCACGCACGTGGAACGAGCGAAAGCCAGATCACGTCGTCATGATAATGTGTGGCATCTCACTAGTGCAGGTGCTGAGTCAAGAAATCGACTCAGCGCATTAACGAGCAGAAAGTGCAAGTGGGATCGTACCGTCTACACCCTGCGGTACGATACACCAGCCAGAGCGGCGCGCAAGTAGGTGTTCCCGCCGAGACACGTCGCACCACGCGTGCGCATAGAGTGGGAGAGCGAGCAACGGTTCTCCTGGACAGTTCGTCGTGAGCTTTCGGCGCGGTAACACGTTCGCAGAGTCGTCCGTAACATCGCAAATAAACCGAACTCGGCGTGCTTATCCCGTTGTCCACTAGCGTGATTAGTGTGATTATTGATATTTGTAACACGCATTCGAGATATTTACGGGAAAGTACTTCGCGATACGCGACAGATCCCACGCGCTTAACGGTAATAGCCGTAATTCCAGCACCTACTCTGAGATTGCTGTACGACTGAGAATAAAGTTGTTTTTGTTCATAATAATCAAAAAAGTGATTATTCGCGACCCCAGTGCATATCCTATCCGACCGTTCGACCAAAACGTTTCGCATAACAAGGGCGTGGCCGACGGCCTTGAACACGTCCGCGGCGTAGAAGACGGCAGCCACCTTGTGCAGGAAGGACGGGGCAACGCAGTTTCCAGAAGCTTTCTGTGTTTCGGCTCAAAATACAGTGGCGACCGTAAATTCAGCCCAAGTAAGTTGCTAATTAGAAAGATTTCAACAGTTAACATCGTTAGTCCGGTCACAACTTAAGGATGTCTTTCTACTCCTAAATCTAAAAAAAAAAGAAAAGTATTACTGAAAGAAACATCGAAAGACTATTTACCATAAGAACAAAGGAATCTAAGAAAAAAAAAGAGGCGCAACAGAAGAGGCACACTGAGCGTATGGAGCAACAGGATCGTGCCATTGAGGTTTATCAAAGTGCAATGAACCGACTCCTGGAGAAGTTATAGGAGTTGTAAGTGGTGTATAGTTTTTCTCTGTTTTGACAATGTGCATTACTTTCTTTAATTCTTTCCTTGTTTTTTGTTGTAGAGTTCCATATTATTGAAGCACTTGACACTTCCGTTGGCTACTAGAGAGACCAAGAAGGTCTATGACCAAAGATTAAATTAATGTATGATTTCGTTATTTGATACAGTTCTCCAGCTAGTCTGAGATGATTTCCGTTGATTGTGCAATTTTTGTTTTGTTTCTAATGTGCATTATTTACTTTTAGTAGTACTCTTATTATTATTTAGTAGTATTCTTTTTTTCTATATTAATCTTTAATAGTTTAAGTACTTCAGTCTCTTAAGTTGTAAAAAATCAAACTCACATAATTGTGTGAAGTTAATTTTATATAATTATGGGAGGGTTTGATTTTTTAAGGATTGGTCCTACCTCAAATATTTTTAAGATTTTTTTAAATCTTATCAGCTTATGTACTGTCTTTCTGAAAAAGAATCATGGCAAGTTTAAGTATATCCGGTATTCAGAGATAACAATGTTTATTTTAATTTCAAACCTGCTCAACAGACTTTACGCATAAAATCAAATTATGATTAGAATATTGGAAAAACCCATCAAAAGAAAAATTTGCATTGTCTTTTAAACTAAAAAACTTACATGCGGCTGCTTTATGGAAATGTGAGTACCATCCACAGCTCCAATTATGTCAGGTAGCACTGACAACCTCTGAAATTTCTCTTTCACTGTTGCTAATCTGCTCCTCTTGGCCACTGTACGACATCTCCAGCGATGTCGTTCAAGGTTTGTACAACTCTCATAAAACTGACACTCAGTGAGCTTTTGCTCATGTCAAATCTTTCCCCTACAGACCTGAAACAAATATACTTATTTACAAGCAAGGTTCATACAGGTACTTCATACTCACATAGTTCTAATTTTCATGGTCGTAAATCACATATCAACATGATACACTTTAAAACCTGTAATTGCATAGTTTTCATTGTCTCTTTAGAAAAATATTTTAAGAGAAACTTACCTGTAGGAGTCTGGTGTAGCCAACAACCAAAGGGTTGCAAGCAATTGGTTCCTGACCGGAATGGGAGGTTTCACACCAATATTTCCTTGCAAAGTTACAAGTACATCTACTTGCGCGCCCCTATAGCTGGTGTATCGTACCGCAGGGTGTAGACGATACGATCCCACTTGCACTTTCTGCTCGTTAATGCGCTGAGTCGATTTCTTGACTCAGCACCTACACTAGTGAGTGCCACACATTATCATGACGACGTGATCTGGCTTTCGCTCATTCTACGTGCGTGAACCATTCACGTCGTCGCTCCGACGAAATTCGCGTTATCGCGAACAAGCACACTCGATAAACACCGAGTGCGGAAGGAGTCACTCGATTTGCACCGAGTGACTCATAATAAGTCACAATGACGATCCACGAGTTTCAGGTAAGTATCTGGGTCGTTTTCAACCCTTTTCTAATCTAATCTTTCCTTTTCAGGTTCCAGGATCATCGTGGGATCGTCCCGTCTCGTCTACAACGAGGTAAGTATAAAAGTGTAATAAAGTGTAAATAACATAAGTATAAATAGTGTACGTAGTACATACAAGGTGTAGTTATCGAAGGTGTATCAAAAGTACATAAAAGGTAAGTATAAAAGTGTAACAGAGTACATCGAAGATATCGGTATCGAAAGTGTAACAAAGTGTACGAAGTACAAGTATGAAAAGTGTAGTAAAGTGTGATGACGGTGTAGACGTCAAAAGTGCATCAGAGTACCGCGAACATAGGTATAGATGGTGCAACCTGCTGCAATCCGGGTGTAAATGTCAAAAGTGTCGCAAAGTACCACTGATGAGGGTATGAAAAGGTGTAGAAGGTGTATCGACGCACAATGTTTCTGAAATTAAAGCACGCATAAAAATAAGTAATTAAACGAATAATACGACAGAGAATAATGTAAAATAGATATAAAACACGGCCGGAACGCATAATTACTAAATATCGCTGTTTAACAGATACTTTCTGCTTTTGTGTCAAGATCACGCTCGCTGACCGGAAAATAGCACTGAGTGCTTCAAATAATCGTAAATAATGAAGAAATGACAAAATATAATAAAACCTGTCAGAATAATATAATGTAAGACGTTTTCGCCGGGAATCGCTCCTACGGGCTATTCAATTTGCCTTTTGGCCAAAATAACTGAAACCTATACAAAAATAATGTGATAACGCGATATTATCGCTCGTCTTCTTGCGGCTCGTCTCGCACGCTCAATATAAGTATGTAGAGTGTAAATAGTGTGAAAAGTGTAATCGTGATCTCTAGATCTTGAATGCATGTTACTATTGGAAAGAAGATAATGAATGTAATTAACAGATATTCTTTAAAGTGCATCTTGATGGTTTTAACTGAAATTGTTAGAACTTGACTGTAAATGTTGGAATTTAAATGTAAATGTTATATTTTAAGTGAACTTGTTGGAACTTATTGTATTTTATGTATTTTCGCTGTATATAGCAACAGAATCAAGTATGTTATAAAAATGACAAATATTATTAATACTTGATAACGAGCGAGTACCGAGTGAGAGAGATAGAGAGATGAGCGTGCAATGGCAGTGGCCAATAACCGAGCGAAACGGCGAGAGCCAATGAGCGAGCGAGCGTGATGGTCGAGAGAGTGTGTGTTAACGCGAGGGAAAGGGAGTCGATCGAGGGAACTCGAGAGAGAGAGATCGTGCGAGTAGAGACAATAACCGCGAGACTAAACGTGAAAGTTATCCCCCCTGAGAGAAAGAAGTAGTTATCATTCAGAAGTGGGATTCCCGGAAAACTGGTGTCGTATTCAGCAGAGATGGCATCGGATTCGGATCGGGACGAGACCTTGGACGATACGATACGGCAAATACATCCCGATTCCAAAAACTCGCCACGAGACCAAGATGGCGACGATGAACGCGGGAAAGCGCGGGAAGGCCGCAGTGTTGGCGGGAACTTTCCGGAAGCGACGAGAGGAAGTGCGCGCGAATCATACACGAGCGAAGCGTCCGGCGAGTATGAGGACCTGATATCCGTAGACGAGACCGGTAATATCGACGGAGCGATGGGTGCAGCGGCGCTGTCGCTGAATGTACCGACGCAATCGACATTGGATGATGTGCTGCGTGCGGCTGGGCGCGAAGGAGAGTCTACCGAGGCCTTGTTGATTAGGTTACTAGCGCGCACGCTCTTAAACGAACAAACGCGTAATGAAGTGCCGCGTAATGAAGTGCCGCTGTATCATGTGATACCTGACTTGAGCAAAAACATTGAGAATTTCTCGGGCGATAGTAAAAGTGTACGACCAATAAACTGGATAAATAACATTGAGAGTATGCAGAAGATTCATCAGTGGCCAGAGAACTTTGCGTTAGAAACGGCACGCATGCATCTACGAGGCGGTGCACGCGATTGGTATCGCGCACGCGCATCGACGTTAGTGAGTTGGGAAGGTTTCAAGAGAGCGTTCAAGAACACGTTTGTGGTACCTGAGAGTACATCGGATCGATGGCAGAAAATGATAGACAGAGTGCAACAAAAGGACGAGTCACTGAGTGCGTATTTTCATGCGAAAACGAAGTTGTGCATGGACTTGAAGCTCGATTTCCGTGATATCAAAGAACAAGTGCTCGATGGGTTGTGGTCGAAGGAGTTGTGTATTTCATTAATGGCGCGAAACCATCATTCATTGGACGATTTACTGCATGACATTATGGTGAATGAGCGAGTGCTAACGCAACGTGCCACGAGAATACGGACCAAAAAAGATCCAGTAAAACCGAAGGCCCAGGGACAACCTCCTGTGATGTCAGTGAGTACGAGCAAAGACAAACAAGGATCGTCCGCGAGCTCCGGTAGTATTACTAATCCGGATAAACGTTCACCCGTAACAAACGAAGAGGGCCAACCGAAGTGCTACAATTGTAAAGCCTTTGGACACATTGCACGTGATTGCCCAGAAGAACCACGCGAGTTACTGTGTAAATTGTGTAAAAAGAAGGGACACACGCAACGTCACTGCCCAGACGCGAAACCGGCGAGCAAGGCGGAAGTAAAGATCAATAAATATGTGAAATTAGTGCGACTTAACGGACGACAAGTGAGGGCATTGATCGACCCCGGTAGTTCGGACTGCACTGTCAAAGCAACACTAGTGTTAAGTGAGAGGTTCGCGGTAATACCAACGATCCGAGTTGAAAGGTTTCGGACCAGCACATTACGTAGTCACGTCGCCGGGAATTGTGAAAGCCGAAATAGACGTGGACGGAGTGGTTGTACCAGACATACTAGTGCGAATAGTACCCGACGATACGCAGAGTTTCGACGCGATTATCGGTCGGTCATTTACGGAGCAGCCATACGTCGAATACCGTAAAAGCGGGGACGAGCTAATTTTCTCGAAGCGGGAAGATTCGTATTTATCGGTTATCGAACCGAGTGAGACTGTAGAAACAGTGTCGATCACCGTGGCGCAAGCCGACGTTAGTGTTCCGCCAACGTCCGTCCAGATCATTGACACGGTGTCGGACAATGATCATTATGAAGTTGCCGTGCTGAACCTGGAAGCCGAGCAGCAAACTGTGAGCAAGGGAGAGTGCATCGAGCGAGGCGAAATTACACACGTGCCCATGATACCGAAGCTGTCACGAGAGATTGCAGAGAGGAAGCCCATCACACGAGAGGACTTGGATATCGGCGAGGACCAACCAGAACATGTGGTTGAAGAGTTAGTTCGCATTCTGAACAACTATCGCGACTGTGTGGCAACCAATCTGTTCGAGTTGGGTAAAGCGACAGACATTGTAATGGACATTAAAGAATTGCCGAATAGTAAACCGGTTGCGTCAAAACCGAACCGAGCAAGTAATTCCGAGCGAGAAGAAATATGACGAATAATTCAAAAGTGGCGCGAAGCGGGCATAGGTCGCGATACGAATTCTCCATACGCGAGCCCAGTATTGTTAGTACGTAAGAAAAACAGAGAAGCGCGTCTAGTTGTACATTTTCGAAAACTCAACAGACAAACGGTACGAGTTCCTTTTCCTTTACCGACCGTAGACGATAATCTAGTCGAGATTGAGGATTGTGATCTATTCATTACGTTAGATTTAGCACACGGGTATTTGCAAATTCCATTGGATGAGGAAGCGATGCCAAAAACCGCGTTTATTACTCCTGATGAAACGGGAGGTACTGAATTCACTCGACTGATTTTCGGACTGCTCAACGGGCCGTATTATTTTACCAAAAAAATGCATAAGATGTGCGCACCTTTTAGAAAGCATCGGGTATTATTTTATCTTGATGATGTCTTTATACCGGGACGTAGTTGGCCCGATTTGCGCGAAAGATTAATATTAACATTAGAAGCATTGCGTAAAGCAGGTTTGACCCTTAAGTTGAGTAAATGTAAGTTTTTGCATAAAAGAGTTAATTATTTAGGGTTCGAAATTTCGGGCGAAGGTATTGAACCGGAAGAATCGAAAACGAAGGCGATTATCGAATATCCGACCCAGAAAAACGCACATGAGGTACGAAGACTCATACGTATGGCCAGTTTCTTTAGACGGTTTATTCCGAAGTTCGCGCAAATAGCGGCGCCATTACACAAGTTGTTAGGTAAGGAAGTAAAGTTTGCATGGGGCGATCCTGAGCAATATGCGTTTGAGAAGCTCAAAGAGAGTTTGACAAAGAAACCGATTTTGCAACCATTTAAATCAGATCGGAAAACCGAACTACACACGGATGCTAGTGCATTGGGACTAGCTGCGATGTTATTTCAACGTGATGAGCAAAGTCAGTTGCGTCTAGTTTACGCGATTAGCAGACGAACGAGCGAACCGGAGAAAAATTACCACTCGAGTAAGTTAGAACTTTTGGTGATTGTTTGGGCGGTCACACGGTTGAGGCCGATGTTAATTGACATACCGTTTACGATAATTACAGATTGTCAAGCGCTGTTGTATTTAAGTACGCAGAAAACTGTTAACCCACAAATAGTACGTTGGAACAATACGTTGAGCGAGTATAATTATAATATTGAGCACAAGCCGGGTACGAAACTCGCGCATGTAGATGCGTTAAGCCGAGCGCCAGTAAGTGAGAGCGAACAAGTGAGTGAGTGTGAAGTTTTCACGATGGTAAATGAGTGTGACGAGATTGCGATTAACCGGAGCTGTGATGATACATTAAAACGTAAGAGTGCAATACTTAAGAAAGCTGCGAACGAAGGGAGCAAACATGAGTTGAGCGAAATAGAGGGGTACGAACTATTGACCGGGATAGTATATAAGCGCCGAGGAGAACGTTTACTCTTCGCTGTACCGCGTGCGATAAGGAAATCGTTAGCCGTGCGTTTCCATGATCTGAGAGGTCACCCGGGATTGGATCGATCGATAGCGTTGTTAACCGGGTATTATTATTTTCCGGGGCGAAGATATCTGCGACAACACATAGGAGCCTGCATACAGTGCGCGTTAACGAAAGTTAAAACAGGCCAGCAGAGCGGTCTCTTACACCCAATTCCACCGGGCGAGCGACCTTTCGCGGTGATTCATGTCGATCACATGGGACCTTTTGTAACGTCAAAGAAAGGAAATAAGTATATTCTAGCGATTATCGATAATCTCACGAAATATGTGATACTACATCCAGCGAAGGATACTAAAGCAAACGGAGTAATACGTGCATTAGAAAAGTTAGTGCAGGACTTCGGAGCGCCGCGTAAAATCATATCCGATCAAGGAAGATGTTTCATCGCTGATCGTTTCACTGAATTCTGTAAAAAAACGGAATTCATCATACTTTAAATTCCCCACGACATTCACAGGCAAATGGTCAGATAGAGAGGGTGAACTTCACTCTAATTCCAGTGCTTCAAGCAAGTCTACGGGATAAAGAAGGACGAGACTGGGACTGTCGTCTGCCTGAGGTCCAATGTCATCTTAATGATGCACCAAATGCAACAACTGGGAAAAGTGCCTTCGAGTTACTCTACGGCTACCAAGCACGAAGAAATGAAGGAGAACTCCGGAAGATTACTGACGAGAATAATTCGTATACGCCGCCTGTAGAGCTACAGCGGACAGCGCGAGATAGAATTATCATCGAGCAGCAGAGGATGAAGGAACTTTATGATCGAAATCGAGCAAAAAACGTCCGATTCAACGTGGGAGACATAGTCTACATGCGAGTAGCTCCGATCGCCACCGGCGAAAGCACAAAATTACAGCGGAAATACCGAGGGCCGTTGATAATCACGCAAGTGCTGCATGAGGACACCTACAAAGTGGCTGACCTGCGTCAAGACGAGCCAAGGCGACGGTATGCCTCTACCGTACATGCGAGCCAATTGAAGATCTGGCGACCGCAGGATGACGATGCGTCTGACGAAGATGACGTAGAGTCCCTGTTGGAAGCATCTACGAGTGAAGATAGAATTCCTAGTCGAGAGGAGGAGAATAACCGAGAGCTAGAGGGCGAAGAGGGCGAAGAGATCGTGAGAGCCCAAAGTAAGGAACAGTAGGACACGGTGGAGAGCCCTGAGAATCCGCAGCCGCGGCGTTCAACGAGGGAGAGACGCCAACCTGCGCATCTGCGAGATTTTGCTACATTTTGCTTACCCGAGGACCAGAGATGCCAATTTCGAGCCTCTGCCCGCTGCCAACACGTGTGGAGGGGAGCGCTCGGCCGGGTTCGGGCGGCTAGAAGAGCGCAGACATATATATCTCCGTCTCTTTCTTCCCCGAGCGGCTTGAGCTGTAGCTATAGCTAACGCCAGCCGCGAGAATCGTGTACATACGTTACCGACTTGGCTCGCGCGTCTCTTCAGATGATAATAAAATATTAATGCGACGATAATACAGATGATAATAAAATATCCCTTACCATTCTAGGCGCGGGACACTATCGTGTTTCTTCATTTTATTGTACAATTAAAAGCATAAAGTTAATAAAAATAAATTGTTAGTAAAATTTATCAATTAGATAAATTAATGAAATTATAATTTATTCTGTAGATAGAGTGTGTGTGAAGCTAGCGTCTCATTTTGCGGAAACTCACAAATTATTGAGAGTTTTGACTTCCTTTTCAATGGTTCTAGAGTTCCTGATAGTTTAAACAAATAGTTCTGGCCATTAAAGCCAAAAAACGCGTCAGTACAAACTGAGACGCTATAGGTTCACGCAGCGTCTCACTTTGTCCTACACAAGTTCCACCACTGTATCTCATCAGATTTTGCGAGATCTATAGTTCTATAACAGTTCTATAAAGAGTTCTGCCATATAAAAACAAAAAAATTAATTATAAGGTACTAAAAAAAATTACAATGTAACGAGTATACCGAGTTGAGACGCCAGTTGAAATCTCGGAGTTCCGGTTTATGTAAAATATTTTTCGAGTAGTTCTGAGCATATTGAAGCATTTTCTAAAGAGTTCCGAACGTTAGAATCTTTGTATTATATTTTAAAAAATTAATATTAACCGAAAAGTAATCATGACGGAAAACGATAAGACGCTGTGCGAAATCTCGGAGTTCCGGTTTATATAAAATATTTTTCGAGCAGTTCTGAGCATATAGAAGCATTTTCTAAAGAGTTCCCGGCACTAGCAATGTTGTATAATTTTTAAATAAATTAATAACGCTCGAAAGTCAGGAATTTATCGAAAATAGGTGAGACGCTGGCCGTATTTCGACAGTTCTGTGAATTCTATTATAATTTTCATGCGTTATTAATTTATTTAAAAATTATACAACATTGCCAATGCCCGGAACTCTTTAGAAATTGCTTCAGAATGCTTAGAACTATACGAAAATATTTTATATAAGCCAGAACTCCGAGATTTCCTACAGCGTCTCACCCATATACCCGTAAATGCGTCTTTCTCGGACGATAAAAATTATTTAAAAAATGATTAAATAATGCTTATCGCCAGAACTCTTTAGAAAATGTTAGAACACGTTCAGAACTACACGAAAATTATAATAGAATTCACAGAACTGTCGAAATACGGCCAGCGTCTCACCTATTTTCGATAAATTCCTGACTTTCGAGCGTTATTAATTTATTTAAAAATTATACAACATTGCTAGTGCCGGGAACTCTTTAGAAAATGCTTCTATATGCTCAGAACTGCTCGAAAAATATTTTATATAAACCGGAACTCCGAGATTTCGCACAGCGTCTCATCGTTTTCCGTCATGATTACTTTTCGGTTAATATTAATTTTTTAAAATATAATACAAAGATTCTAACGTTCGGAACTCTTTAGAAAATGCTTCAATATGCTCAGAACTACTCGAAAAATATTTTACATAAACCGGAACTCCGAGATTTCAACTGGCGTCTCAACTCGGTATACTCGTTACATTGTAATTTTTTTTAGTACCTTATAATTAATTTTTTTGTTTTTATATGGCAGAACTCTTTATAGAACTGTTATAGAACTATAGATCTCGCAAAATCTGATGAGATACAGTGGTGGAACTTGTGTAGGACAAAGTGAGACGCTGCGTGAACCTATAGCGTCTCAGTTTGTACTGACGCGTTTTTTGGCTTTAATGGCCAGAACTATTTGTTTAAACTATCAGGAACTCTAGAACTATTGAAAAGGAAGTCAAAACTCTCAATAATTTGTGAGTTTCCGCAAAATGAGACGCTAGCTTCACACACACTCTATCTACAGAATAAATTATAATTTCATTAATTTATCTAATTGATAAATTTTACTAACAATTTATTTTTATTAGCTTTATGCTTTTAATTGTACAATAAAATGAAGAAACACGATAGTGTCCCGCGCCTAGAATGGTAAGGGATATTTTATTATCATCTGTATTATCGTCGCATTAATATTTTATTATCATCTGAAGAGACGCGCGAGCCAAGTCGGTAACGTATGTACACGATTCTCGCGGCTGGCGTTAGCTATAGCTACAGCTCAAGCCGCTCGGGGAAGAAAGAGACGGAGATATATATGTCTGCGCTCTTCTAGCCGCCCGAACCCGGCCGAGCGCTCCCCTCCACACGTGCTGGCAGCGGGCAGAGGCTCGAAATTGGCATCTCTGCCGAGGACGAGTAATTAGCAGAATGGCCGAGTGATAACGAGCGAGTACCGAGTGAGAGAGATAGAGAGATGAGCGTGCAATGGCAGTGGCCAATAATCGAGCGAAACGGCAAGAGCCAATGAGCGAGCGAGCGTGATGGTCGAGAGAGTGTGTGTGAACGCGAGAGAAGGGGGAGTCGATCGAGGGAACACGAGAGAGAGAGAGAGAGAGAGAGAGAGAGAGAGAGAGAGAGAGAGAGAGAGAGAGAGAGAGAGACGTGCGAGGAATCCGAGCGAAGGGCCGATGCCCGTTAAAAACCGAGTGCGAGTAACCGCGAGTAGTCCTTGTTTATTAATATCATTAATATCATTAATATCATTAAAGTCTTTCTTATTACTAACACCCTTTTCCGAGTTTCTGATTCCCGTGAGCCTAACGCGACGACATCCTAAGCTGAGGTGCTTGGAGAGAGATCGTGTGAGTAGAGACAATAACCGCGAGACTAAACGTGAAAGTTATCTCCCCTGAGAGAAAGAAGTAGTTATGAATACAAAGGTTATAATTATAATGGAGTATCTTTCTGGGATCATGTTAATAACAGTTTCTCTCTGGTGAATGAGGATATATTGTGAATGTGGCAAATGTTTATGAAATGTGTTTTTATTAATATTTTTGACCCTCTCGGTCGTTCTCTTATCACGCTGTTGTGTTTGTATCATAAAAGTGTAACTGGTGTTACAAAGTGTAGTGAAGTGTAATGTCACTTATGTGTCAAAATAAATCGCAAGTGCTATATGTAAACAAAAAATAGATAAATATGTCTCGAATCAATCGATCTCACTCATGAGAACATAAAATAAAATAATAAAAATTAAAAAACTCGGCTCGTTGCCGCAACTGCAATATACTTTTAATTGGACGCTATCACGCGTACTTAACGCTAAACACATATAAAACGAACCTGTATCAAATATATAGGCATGCATTAAAAATTGTTAGTCATATGGTAAATGTCTCTCTGCACTCGCGGTGCACTTTATGCCCCTTTTCGAGCAGACTGCTCGGTGGACCTGTCGTCGCTGTTCTCCTTGTTAATTTCGTCTCCTGTCTGCCCCTGGTTCTGTCCAGCGGGCTGTTTCTCGCTCGCTGTAATGATCTGTTCTACCTGCACCTCGGGCACGTCCTCGAACATCTCGCCCCCTTATAAGCCTTCCTCGTCGAAGCTCTCGTCGTTTGCCGTAAGCGTGGACGTCACTGCGTCTCCTACGCTCTCGCTCGGCCCTCGGGACATCTCCTCTGCTCCGCATCCTTTGGCTCCGCACTCCTGAGTCGACGATGGAATCGGGCCTTTAGCACACGGTTCCAAGGTCAGACTGCGCCAGCCAAGAAGATGAGGCGGCAGCCCCCGAGGTCGGTCGCCGTCACTATCACCTGCCCCGAGGGGCAGTATGGTAAAGTGATGGCGGTAATCCGGGAGAAGGTTAGCCTTCAGGACCTAGGGATAGGTGGGCTCCGGGTGAAACGCGCGATCACCGGAGCCCTCACCCTGGAGGTCCCGGGACCAGACAGTGGTCCCAAGGCGGACCTACTCTCCCAGCGCGTGGCAGAGGCAGTCGCTGGAAGGGTGGGAGTCAGAGTCGCCAGGCCCGTTAAGACTGCGGAAATCCGCGTCAAGGGCTTGGATGACTCTGTCTCCACGGCCGAGCTGGCGGAGGCTCTGGCGCGCAAGGGCGCGTGCCCCGCCAGCTCGATACAGGTGGGGCCCATAAGACGGGCCCCAAGTGGGACAGGGACCGCGTGGGTTCGCTGCCCTCTTGCCGTGGCCAATAGGGTCGTGACGGAGGGCGGGCTCACGGTAGGATGGGCACTGGCAGGGGTTGATCTCTTGGAGCAGCGGCCCCTGCAGTGCTTCAGGTGCCTGGAGGGGGCCATGTCCGGGCCCAATGCCGCAGTGAGATTAACCGTTCCGGTCAATGCTACCGCTGCGGCGAGCCCGGTCATAGGGCCCAGAATTGTGCGGCGCCTCTCCGGTGCCCTGTCTGTTTTAGAGAGGGTGCACCGGCGAGGCACAGGGCCTAGTTGCAGGCCTGTCGTCCCGCAAATAAGAGGAGGAGTGGCGGGGTGGCCCCGGCGACGGGCGCGTCGGCCGCCCCGCCCGCCGCGCGCCCTGGCGCGCGGGCGCGAGCAGCGGTGAGCGCCGACGAGCTGGCGTCCGCAGCTGGTTCCCCCTCTGGGGAAAGGGCTGCGAGAATGGAGGTGGAGGCTGCCCGGTCCGGTTTCCCGGATCTCCGGACCGGCCGGCTGGCGGTCGTTCCCTCCACTAGCGCGGACGTGTCGGCGTCGGTGGTGGGTTCCTCCTCTGGGGGAGGAACCGCGGACACAAAGATGGAGGTGGAGGTGGAGACCGTCCGATCCGGTTCTGACCGGCCGGCGGTTCTCTCCTCGGTGGGTGCGGACGCGATGACAATCGCGTTGGTCGATCTGACCGAGCCGGCCGAGTTGAATCGGTCGTTCTGGCCGGAAGAAGGGGGGGACAGAGCTGGACCGACCCCGAGGGGACGGGGTCGGAGGACCCGGCGAGCTCACGGGTTAATGCCGGCAACTAAGGTCGTCCAAATTAATCTGAACCACGCCCGCCTAGCCCAGGATCTGCTGACGCAGGTCCTGGTGGGGCGTGATGCTGGGCTCGCCGTGGTGGCGGAGCCCTACCGTGTTCCGGCGAACCACCCAAGTTGGGTAGTGGACCGGACCGGTAGGGCGGCCATTTTCTGGCGTTTCGCGCAGCACTCGCCGCCGCTCTCATTGTTCGGGAGTGGTGACGGTTTCGTTGCGGCGGGATACGGGGATGTTTACGTCATTTCCGTATACTCCTCGCCCAACGATCGGCTGGCCGAGTTCAGTGCATTACTAGACCGGCTGGCCGGCTGCGCGCACCGGTGCGGAGGGCGTCTGCTGATTATTGCGGGAGACTTTAACGCCAAGTCGGCGTTGTGGGGTTCCCCGCGAGCGAATGCCCGAGGCGGCGAGGTGGAGAAGTGGGCCGCTGGACTCGGCCTTGAGTTGATTAACTCTGGTCGGGCCAGCATCTGCGTAAGGGCCCAGGGTGAATCGATTGTCGATCTCACCTGGGCCAATCCTCTCGCCGCCCGCCGGTTGTCTGGGTGGAGGGTTCTCCAGGAGGTGGAATCCCTGTCGGACCACCTCTATATGGAGATGACCCTCACCCACCCACGACGCGGAGCCGGGCCGGACACTCGCCGCCTTCGCAAGGCATATGGCCTGGCGAGGTGGGCTGTCCGGCAGCTGGATGGGGACCGCCTCAAGGCTGCCCTGCTGATCGCGACCTGGCCCCCGGAAGAGTTATGGGGTGGCCAGGAGGTCGCGGGCAGGGTGGCCTGGTTACGTGAGGCAATGGCGCGGGCGTGCGACGCCACGATGCCACGGGCCCGGGGAGGTGCCGGTAAGCGGGTAGCCTACTGGTGGTCCGGGAGATCGCGGAGTTGCGTCGCATCTCCGTCCGCGCCAAAAGATGGTTCTTGCGAGTCCGCCGGCGTTGCGGGAGCACGCCAGAAATGGTGGAAGAGGCCGCCGTATCGGCGCGGGAGGCGGGCTGGGCCCTCTGCAGGGCTATGCAGAGGGCCAAAATGCGCGCATGGAACGAGTGCTCCTCGGCCTGGATGGCGACCCATTCGGCCGGCCTTACAAGCTGGTCATGGGCCGACTCCAGCCATGGACGCCCCCCACGAGGGCGGCCGGGAAGCTAAAGGCGCGTAAAGCGCCTGGTCTGGACGGTGTTCCGGGCAGTGTCCTGGCCGTCGCCGTGAGAGGATGCCTGGCCGGTTTCCTGGGACGTCTGTTCACAAACTGCCTCAGGGCCGGCCAGTTCCCGCCCGAGTGGAGAAGGGCCAAGTTGGTCCTCCTCCGCAAACCCGGGAAGCCGGTAGATACGCCATCGGCGTACCGGCCTATCTCTGTTTGCTGGACGAGGTTGGCAAGCTCTTTGAGCGTGTCATTGCCGGTCGCCTCGTCCAGCATCAGACCCGGGTGGAACCCCAACTCTGCGATGACCAGTATGGGTTCCGGGGCGGGAGGTCCACCATGGACGCGATCGCGCGCGTCCGGGAGCTCTCCGAGGAGATGACCCAGGAGGGGGGAGTTGTGCTTGCGGTGTCATTGGACATCGCCAATGCATTTAACTTTCTCCCCTGGGGTAAGGTAATTGAGGCGCTGGAGCGAGGTCTCCGGGCGGTGGGCGCGGCGTAAACCGCGCCCGCCCGGGACCCCCGCGTAAACCGCGTACGGGTCACGCAGCGCATCTGCGCGACCACGTGCCGCTGCTACAGCGTCGCGGACAGGGCGGATGACGGGGAGGTGGGGCGGGCGCTTAACCGGGTTTAAAAGCCGCGCGAGTAGCGGCCCCCGGTTTCCAAAGACCGGCGGAGTATACCGCCGGTCCCGCCCGCCCCACCCCTCGTGACAGCATCCGGATATGGGGGAAGGCCGTTGCCCGTGGTGCATGCGCATGGCGCGCCACTAGCGCCCCGCACGTGGCGCCACGGGCATTGGCCGGGGAGGGGGAGGGGAGGTGGAGTGGGGGAGCGGGATCCGTTAGCGCACGGTGCGATAGCGCACAGCCCGATAGCACACGTCAAAATTAAAATAATTCCCGATAGCCCACATCCCTTTAGCACACGTCCCGATAGCACACCAAATAAATGGCGCACTATCCCGATAGCGCACCAAGTAATATTCACATTTGCCCGATAGCACACAAGAAAATGAAACAAAGTCCCGATAGCGCACGAGGTGTGCTAAAGGGACGTGTGCTAAAGAGAAAAGACGCGTTTCTTTCCCGATAGCGCACGAGGTGCGCTAAAGGGACGTGTGCTAAAGAGAAATGACACGTTTATTTCCCGATAGCGCACGCACGTTTCTTTCCCGATAGCGCACGAGGTGCGCTAATGGGACGTGTGCTAAAGAGAAAAGATGCGTTTCTTTCCCGATAGCGCACGAGGTGCGCTAATGGGACGTGTGCTAAAGAGAAAAGACGCGTTTCTTTCCCGATAGCGCACGAGGTGCGCTAAAGGGACGTGTGCTAAAGAGAAATGACACGTTTATTTCCCGATAGCGCACGCACGTTTCTTTCCCGATAGCGCACGAGGTGCGCTAAAGGGACGTGTGCTAAAGAGAAAAGATGCGTTTTTTTCCCGATAGCGCACGAGGTGCGCTAACGGGACGTGTGCTAAAGAGAAAAGACGCGTTTCTTTCCCGATAGCGCACGAGGTGATGTCAAGTACATGCGTGGGCGGGGGGGGGGCTTAGCCCCCCCTGCACCCCCCCCCCCATTGTGTGAGTGAACCTAGGGAGTGTGGGCGGGGGGCTCCTGCTCCCCCGCACCCCCCCGTGCACCGGGCGGTGTGGGTTGGGTTGATGGGTGGGCAGGGGGGGGCTTCGCCCCCCCCCGCACCCCCCATTGTGTGAGTAGACCTAGGGGTGTGGGCGGGGGGGCTCGCACCTCGTGCGCTATCGGGAAAGAAACATGCGTGCGCTATCGGGAAATAAACGTGTCATTTCTCTTTAGCACACGTCCCTTTAGCGCACCTCGTGCGCTGTCGGGAAAGAAACGCGTCTTTTCTCTTTAGCACACGTCCCATTAGCGCACCTCGTGCGTTATCGGGAAAGAAACGCGTCTTTTCTTTTTAGCACATGTCCCTTTAGCACACCTCGTGCGCTATCGGGAAAGAAACGTGCGTGCGCTATCGGGATAATGCTTCCAATATTTCGTGCGCTATCGGTACTATGTTTCATTTTCTTGTGTGCTATCGGGCAAATGTGCATATTAGTTCGTGCGCTATCGGGATAGTGCGCCATTTATTTGGTGTGCTATCGGGACGTGTGCTAAAGGGATGTGGGCTATCGGGAATTATTTTAAATTCGACGTGTGCTATCGGGCTGTGCGCTATCGCACCGTGCGCTAACGGGACCCTCCCGGAGTGGGGATAGCGCTCCACCTCCCTGATGTCTCCCAGGAGTTGGGCTACGGAGTCGGAGGTGGTGTCCCCGACCCGTCGCGCAGTAAGAAGGATGTCCCAATATTGGGACTGGGGGGGAGAGGTACTTTCTCACATTGGGATACCTTCTCTCCCTCCCCAGGGATTAACGGGCGCGGGGGGTGCCCGGAAGCATGCTGCTCAGTGATTCCCGGGCATCCTTCAGCTATGTGCCAGAGGTGGACACCCGCAGGGGTTTTAGTGGGTAGGCCCGTTTGTACGGGAGAGTCCCACATAACCCCGGCCCTTGCAACCGCATACCCAGTATGCGACGCCTAAGTACCGGCGAAGCGACGTCGTCCCAGTTTTAGGTCGAGAAGGGGCCGACCGGAGGCGGAGCTGACCAGCAGTGGAGGCGACACGGCCGGCGAGCCGGTAATTAGAGAATAGTGCCGGACAGTGCGAGTCCGAAGGGCCCTTATGGCCAGCGTTGTCTTAGGAGATAAGGTTACGTGCCCGCGAGACGGGAGTCATTTTAGGTACAAAAATAAAAACATTTAGCATCCACACACATACTCCCAAAGTGCGATCCACCTGATACCCGAGCAGTCGTGCGGTGCACGAACGGATACCGCGCGGCAAGAAAATGAGCAACACGGGAGACTACGCGGACGCCGCGTTCGGAAGACTCCCGGAGATGCCCACGAAGGGCACCCACGCAAGCGCGTGCATTTCCGGCCGTCAGAGGCAAAGTTCGTGAGTCAGGGTCTTCTTAGACCCATGCGGACGATCGGTGTAAGTACCCGAATTCGCGTAAACGCCGGGTACGATAGAGGAGGCACCGGCAAACATATTCCCGGGGAAAGAACCGCGTTCCGACCGTCAGGGATGAAGTTAGCAGGTCAGGGTCTTCTCAGACCCATGTGTACGATCGGCGCAAGTAACCGAATTCGCGGAAACGCCGGATACGATAAACAGAGCGCCGGCAAATACATTTCCGGCGAGAGAATCGCGTTCCGATCATCAGGACCGAAGATAACGAGTCAGGGTCTCCAACGACCCATGTGTACGATCGGTGCAAGTACCCGAATTCGCGTAAACGCCGGGTACGATAGAGGAGGCGCCGGCAAGTATATTCCCGGGGAAAGAATTGCGTTCCGACCGTCAGGAGCGAAGTTAGCGAGGCAGGGTCTTCTAAGACCCATGTGTACGATCGGTGTAAGTACCCGAAATCGCGTAAACGCCGGGCACGATAGAGTAGGCGCCGGCGAGTATATTTCAGGCGAAAGAATCGCGTTCCGACCACCAGGAGCGAAGTTAGCGAGGCAGGGTCTCCAAAGACCTATGTGTACGATCGGTGTAAGCGCCCGAAATCGCGTAAACGCCGGGCACGATAGAGGAGGCGCCGGCGAGTATATTTCAGGCGAGAGAATCGCGTCCGGGCCGTCCGGGACGAAGTTACCGGAACAGGGTCTCCAGAGACCCATGTGGGCGAACGACGTAAGTGCCCAAATACGGGAAAACGTCGGAAGGGGTACACGACGAGTCCGCGACTCCATACGTAGCGAAAGAGCCGCGTTCCGACCGCCAGGAACGGAGTTCCCGGAACGGGGTCTTTTCGGACCCATGTAGGCGAGCGGTGTGCGCACCCGATTTCGCGAAAGCGGCGGATACGTCGTTAAGGGGATCCGCCGACATCCGTAGCGATAGGAGCACCGCGCTCCGACAGCGGTTAGCAGAATTGTTTAAGCGGGGTACTTAGAGACCCATGCGTGCGAACCACGTTGCCATTTCCACTAGGAGCGGCGGGGAAGGGCAACGCGGCAACGGTTAGCGGAGGAGCGACGCGCGAACCTTCTAGAACCATCCGGGTATCGAAGAGTCGAGAATTATAACACGCGAAGCGCGCGTGAGAATGTGCGCGTCAACAACATAAAAACTCGTTTCGACATTAACAAGTATATTACAATCGCATTCATCGTGTCTCGCGAATACTTAGTCTTTTCGAGTCGGTAGTTGTGCACGGTATACAACAACCAAGAACGCCCGCGTACCACCGCGTAAAATCTACTCGCGATACGAAAGCGAGCGGCGACGAATAGCCAAGTGCAACCGCGCATCGCGTACGAGCGTGCGAAGATTGTTGCGTAACCAGCACGAATGTGCAAAGTGTAAAGCATTGTAAAACATAACGGCGATCTGGAATAAAGATTCGTTAATTGTAATATACGCAGTGTCGAATTAATAAGAATTCCTCACCTGCGACGTACCTTGTCCTTCGACGTAATTCCATCGGGTGTCCCACGTACTTCCGGTATGCGGCAAAGCGAGGATCCGGAATAGTCGGAAGCGGTGAAGACAAAGTCGAGACAAGAAGCTGAAAGGAGATTTCGATTAATTACGCGTACTAATTGCCTACTTACCTGTGACGTCGGCCAAGTCCAGCGTTGTCCATCGTTGTCCTGGTATGCGGTGAAGCGAGGATCCGGGGCAGCAAGCAGCGGCAGCGGGGCATCATAGGCGGCGATCTGAAACAGAAGGGGGGTTAACTGAGCACAATTAGCGTATCGAAATCGGAAATCGTAATACCTTCTCGGTTGATACAGGCGAAACCGAGTGGCGACCGAGTGATAGGCAGACATTTCGTGTGTCTTCGTGCCTCAGAAAGTAACGTCCGGTTACACCCTATCCCCCAGGGCTGGGGTATGCGTAAAGCATTTCCCCTGCGTTAAAAAAAAAAAAAAGGCCGGTGGGGGAAATATACGGCCACGTCCGCCAGAACGTGAGCACCCCGCCTCGCGCGTCCGACGCCACGCTCAGCAGGGCACCCCGCCCGGCGGCACATAGCCGACCACTTCTCTTAGTCCCGGCCTTCCATGGCCATTTTTATCGAGGTGCCCATCCCTCTAGGTCGGCGAGGCAAGTGACTGACCGCGCCCGCCAGAAAGTGAGCGCCCAACCTTGCGCTCGGCACACATCAATCCCCCCAGCGGCAAGGGGGAAAGAGCAGCCTCGCAGTCGGCAGAACACCCCGCCCGGCGGCACAGCCAACACCGCCTCTCTCGGTTCCGACCAACCGTGGTTTTTTAATCCGAGGTATCCATTCCTCGCCCTCCTGGTTTTTTATCGAGGTATCCTTCCTTTATATCGGTGAGGTGAAATAAGCGACCGAGTCCACCAGCACGCGAGCCCCCAAGGGGACCCCGCCCGGCGGCACCCAATCCCATACCCCCTCTCTCGGTCTCGACCGACCGTGGTTCTTTTAACGAGGTGTCCATTCCTCTCCCCCCCGGATTTTTTATCGAGGTGTCCTTCCTCTATGTCAGTGAGGTGGAATAAGCGGCCACGTCCGCCAGCACGTGAGACCCCTCTAGGCTCAGCCCGAGGGGTTCCCGCCCGGCGGCACCCAGCTGCATGCCACCTCTCGGTCCTTACCGACCGTGTTTCTTTTTACGAGGTATCCATTCCTCTCCCTATTGGATTTTTTATCGAGGTATCCTTCCTCTATGTCGGTAGGGCAGAATAAGCAGCCATGTCCGCCTGCACGAGGGCCACCGCTCAGAGCACGAGCGCCCCACCCGGCGGCACGCAGCCACAACACCACATCTCTCGGTCCCGACCGACCGTGGTTTTTTATTCGAGGTATCCATTCCTCACCCTTTTTGGCCGGTGAGGTGAGTAAACTTATCTCTTTCGGTCCCGGCCGACCGGACGTTTGTAATCAGGGTCGCCATCCCCTACCGGCTGCTGAAGTCTGATAGACGCATGAGCGTCATTTTCAAACCTCTAAGCATGGCAGCCGGACCCCCGGTTTTTCTTCTGGGTTTTCCTTCCCACAGGGCAACCAGTCTAGATCTCCCATCCTGCCGGAGCACCGGCGTGCAATGGATGTGGGATACAAGCCCGGCTGCTCATTGATTTTTTATTAAGGTTTTCCTTCCTCTCCCACCTGTGGTTTTTTCTCGAGGTATCCTTCCTCTAGGCCGGCAGGAGAATCACAATCTCCCGAACGGTCCCGGCCGACCGGACGTTTGAAGTCAGGGTCGCCATCCCTTACCGGCTGACGGAGTCTGGGAAGCCGCGCACGCGTCGATAGCCAGACTCCTAAGCAGGGCAGCCGGTCCCCCGGTTTTTTCTCTGGGTTTCCTTTCCATAGGACGGCTGGGTTACTGAGCTAAGCTCGTCCCTTACGGTCCCGTCCGAGCGGACTTTTTATAGAGGCCGCCTACTTCGCGAGTTCTGAAAAAGACTCCCCGGACCGGGACAGTCACGAGGACTGCTCCGGGTTACGTTGCTGATGTGCTCGGGCACTCCGGGTTCGCAAAACCCGTACCACCTGGTCCCCACCGGGCCCCAAAGGGCCCGGATGAGTCCCAAATAGCCCCTGGAGGGAGATCCAACCTTTTTTTTTTAAGTTTAAAGGGGGAAATCTTCAAAAAGACTCCCCTCGGGTCCGAGACGGGGTTGTGCCGGATTCCACGGGCGAATATTGCCGAGGCGACGTCACCCATGGCCTACCGGCTAAAACCCCCACTAGTCCCTTCTAAGTGCTATATGGGGGGGGACCCGGGAAACGCAGTGATCACATCCGTGATCCCCCCACACTGGCCTTGAACAGGCACCCTCCTGGGGGGGGGGGGGACATTGAGCCCCCCCTTGTCCTTAGGGACAAAAAGCTAACTAATAAGTGGCGGACTGAAGGGGACTAATCTCAGTCCTCCACCCCCCCCCCCCACTCTGGGGGTGCTGGCCCGTCGAGGAGCGCCTTACGGCAACCGGTCAGGGTCAGCTGTGACACGCGGCAGGCCCGTAGCCACCCCCCAGGCGGTAGAGGAGAGGGCTCAGCCGCAGCCATCGAGGGCGGATCATCGGGGAGCGCCGGGGCACCAGTCAGGCACCTGCCAATTGGAACTCGCCGTCGGGGAACGCCCCGGCAACCAGTCAGGCCCACCCATCGAGAAGCGGATCACCCTCTCCCCAACGCGCCCTTCCATAAGGGCAGGGAGTCCGAGTCCGCGACCTAAGTCCCAGACCCCGGACCCCAAGGTATTTTGGTTTTAATTCGGAGTTTTCCTTCTCCTAGGCTGGCTTCCTGGCCTCACGAGCCCAGCCTGCCCGAGCTCGGGTTCCCCGGGTTCGCCAAACCCGTATCAGGAACGCCCACCAGAAGCCCCGAAGGACTCCCGAAGGCCGCCCCTGACCCCTGGGACGTCATCCGGACCGAAGTCCGCCACCCGTCGGCCGACTCAAGCAGAGGAAGCCCCCACCATCCCCCCCCCCCCCCCGCGGGCTAAGCGAGAGATCCGACCGAGCAAGCTCGATTCCGGTCCCCCGCCGCCCACAAGAGGACAGGGCACAGGATGCTCCCCCAATACAATCGCCGACCAACGAGTACTTAAACACGCCGCCGACCCTTACGTCCGGCGGCAGGACAACACCGGCCCTTGCAGCCGCCCGCTGCAACCGTCCCGCCAGCCAGCACCGCCAAGGCCGAGCGAGCGAGGACGATCAAGCCGTACGTCACGGCGGCGATCGGCGACTTTCTCCGGCTAGAGAATACCGCTTGGCCGATACGGCCGGGGCCGACCCGAGAACCGGTGGTCTACCTAAGACGACACGACGACGCCGAGGACACGCCCGGGGAAGCGAGGTAGACGACGCCGAGACTGAAGGACGTGCCCAGGGACGACGTCGACAAGGGGACACGGGGCGAGCGTTCCGCTTAAAAACCGATAAGGACTGCGGTGTGGTTGTGACCGGACAAACGATTAATTTTCGGTAAAACTTTCTAATGCGCCACTTACTCGGGCTGAATTAACGGTCGCCACTGTTTTTTAAGCAGAAAAACAGAAAGCTTCTGGAAACTGCGTTGCCCCGTCCCTCCTGCTCAAGATGGCCGTCGTCTCGTACGCCGCGGACGTGTTCAAGGCCGTCGGCCACGCCCTTGTTATGCGATGCGCGTTCACGAACCGTAGGATGGGATAAACACAGGGGTCGCGTAATAATGCTCGTTATGTTTCTTATAAACAATAACAAAATCTATATTTCACGTTGTAGCAATCTTACAAAGGTGCTGGTAACTGCGGCTGTGTGCCGTAAAAGCGCGTGTGAAAGTCGCCTACTTATCACGAACTATCTTCTACGCGTCTCTATCAATCACGTTATTCACGCTTGTTACGCCAGCGAATCGCGGGATAAGTGCGTCGGATTCGGGTTGCGTTACGATGCCGTATCTCAGAAACAAGCTATCGTCCCGAAGGACTGTCCTCGAGCAACGGTCTCCGTTCCTCCTCTTCGGTTACGCGCAGGCGTGGCGCTCTCCATTTCGGCGCGAAGCTGTCGTTGCGCCGAGCCTTCGGATTGGCTGTTGGGCCCTCATGCGCTGAGTCGTTCTACGGACCCAGCACCTACAACAGGAAGACGCTACGGGCTGATTGGACGACGTGACCTGGCTGTCGCTCGTCCCTGAAGCGTGAACCAATCACGTCGTCGCTCGCACGCTGGTCGCGCTAACACGACGGCAGTCACTCGATTTGCATCGAGTGACCTTCAAACGGTCATTGTGACGATCCACGAGGCACAGGTAAGTAATTCAGGTAAGTATAATCATTTTCTAATCTCTTTTCCTTTTTCAGGTATCTAGGAGCGTCGTGGGATCGTCTCGTCCAATCACCATCAGGTGAGTACAAGATAAGTATAAAAGGTAAGTATTATATGATAAAACGTATCTTACGTCTATTGCATGCTAATATTAATTAAAAACTTTCTATTTGACAGGGAATAATCAAAATAACTCGGATAAATTATAATAAAACGACTAGAACGCTTTTGCCCTAGAATCTCACTCGACCATTACTTTCTGGCCTGCCATTGGCTATCTTCGCGTCACTAGATCGTAAAACAGCACAAAGTGCTCTAATTGGCTCGCTACCTTACAAACTGGTGAAATCTTAATAACACATCGTAAATGTATCGCAATAAACTGAAATAATGCTGAAATAACTAAAATTGCCGGGACTCGCTCCCATTGGCTGTCGCTAATGCCCATTGGCCGTACAAACTAAAACTTTACGCATCGTCGCGAAATTCTCGCGAAATCTATTGCGGCTCGTCTGGTGTGTTCAGAATGATGATGTATAACGTGTACAGTGTAAATAACGTTAATATAATGTCTGGGTCTTGAAAACATGTTAAAACTGGGAAAAATATTGTGAACTATTAGATATTCTTTTAGTCTCATTTTACTCTATGGTTGACGTTAAGTGGTAATTATGCAATTTAGCTGTGTTACGTCCGGAGAACTCCACGATTTCCTTTTTTTCGCGGAAATTCCTATTAAGCACTTAAGATATCTTTTAAGGTAAGGATGGATAACCGAAGACGGACGGTTATCGATCGGCGAGCGAGCCTTGATCTCCTCACATTCCTTTTTTTATGATCAAACTAGATATTTGTTCGGGCAACTAAAAAGCAACCTTCCAGACGACGAAATATTGACAGACGGGGCATACGCGATCGGAATTTTATCAAGTTAGTCTGGCCCATAACTATAACCCGGCGACACGACGCGCCAAAAAGGGGGTTAATCGCAAATGAAGTTTACTTGGGATCTTTATTGCATCATGCGACTATGCCAAAACTACCCGTGCAATGTCCGACAAACGGAAACGAAATCTAAAACGTGGTTTTAGAAATCTAAGGGCATGTGGCGGGGGTTTCTGTTGTGATAGGACTGCACTTAAGATTAGAAGGATATGCATCGTCTGTCAACATTGGAACAGGGTCGCGAGATAAATAAGGGACCCTAATAAAAGAGAATCGGCGGTAGTCGATAACAAATGAGTCACTGGAAGAAGCGATGTATTACACCCCCAACAAGATAGTGGGGGCCTTACGAAGGGACTCACCAATGGAAAACCGGAAAAATCGATAACCGTCTCTAGGTTTCTAGGATAGGCGAAGACTTAAGAATCTACCTCTTGGGCGAGAAATATCCTGCCCAATGAGAAATTTTCTAAACAAAAATTAGAAACATCCCGCCAATATGAAATCCTTTAAGCGCAAATTAGAAGAATCCCACCAACCACAAGTCCCAAAAACGAAAACCAGACACACCCCCACACGAAATCCACCCCTTCCCCTCCTTACATTTTCCTATATAAACCCTGGCAGCGCGGCACTCCCTCTCAAAGCTTCTGAGTCTCTTTAAGCCTCCCAAGCTTAGTCTCGTGTTTTTTCTCAGCTTTACAATCGTGATCTCTCCCGCTTTTGAGTCACGATTCAACACTTATCGTTAGAGTCAGTGCAACAGATCTGACCGCACACAACTGATTCCGTCTCTTCCCTCAATCAAGGGTCATTTCGACGCGCAATCATCAAATCGGCAAACGGTGTCATCAAACTCATCAAGTAGTAAGTCCTGCACACACACACACACACACACACACACACACACACACACACACACACACCACACACACACACCCACACACACACCACACCCACACCCACACCCACACCCACACCCACACCCCCCCCCCCCCCACACACACACACACACACACACACACACACGTATGTATGTATGTATGTATGTATGTATGTATATATATATATATATATATATATATATATATATATATCAGCTCCCCTTTTTCTTTATATATGCACGCGTTAGGGAAGTCCCTCAGTATAACCCTTCCATCCCTCTTACTACCCCTGTTCCGAATTAGCCGATTTATCAGTCGATTCCGAATAATCTCCATTGCTTTGAGTTAGCTGGCTCGGTGGACTCGGGGCATGTTGCTTTGGGTTAGCTGGCTCGGTGGACTCGGGGTATGTTGCTCTGAGTTAACTGACTCGTCGGTGGACTCGGGGTACACTGCTTTGGGTTAGCTGGGTCGGTGGACTCGAGGTATATTGCTTTGAGTTAGCTGACTCGTTGGTGGACTCGAAGTACTCCTTGGATTTAATCTCCAAAACCTGAGGTGACTTCCCCGCACTTGACGGATTTAAATATTAACAATCCGTTAATTTGTAGTGGATTCGGCCGGTCCCACCCATAAGAAGTCGCGAAACGCCGCGAAACACGAGAGACGTCGCCACAAGCGGGCGCGCAAAGAAGCGGAGGAACCCTGTTCCTCACAGCCCGGTTCTTCGTGTCTCGCCACCCCACCGCCCCTACCAGCCTTCTCAGAGGAACCCTGTTCCTCACAGCAGTGTCGCCCCGTCGTACCATCTCGCCCTATTATCCTCCCATCTCGCCCTTCCCCCGCACCTTCTCGTCCGGTTTGTCGGGTGGCCCCATATCGCGTGGTCCCCGTTAACCGCGATCCCGCCCCCCTCCTCGAACCTCCCGATTCCCCCTCCTCCTCCAGGGGACCATCCCCGACTCCGTCAACCGCCTCGACCGTTCTCGGGGAAATAGACGAACCCGAGCTCATTACATTAGATGATTAGATTAACCCACTAAGTTTGTTAAAATAAATTTGATTCATTTATTTATTATGTTTTCGACAATTTGTATGTTTTGATCTAATTTAATACCACACACACACATGTAATACCGATAGTTTAATTAACCTAACTTTATAATAAATGTTTTGTTTTATTTAAATTCATGTTTTTCCTTTTATTCGTAATTTAAGACCTCTCCACTACTCCTCCCACTCTCGAAATTGCACGAGGTCCGATCCTGAGTTAAAGGGATTAAATTCCCTGACTCGAAAGAGGACCGACGATCGCACCGCTCACGGAAGGCGTCCTACCGTCCCTACGGACGTTGACCCTTCCTGAGTCATTGAAAAGTGCGTTCGGCTCGCGCCCACGCGCCTCAGAGCGTGTACCTGCGAGCGACATTTGTAAGTATCTGGTTGCGTCCTTCCTTACCCCTACCCCTCTGGTTAGCCTTTCCTTCGCTTCCCAGTTTTCTTATCTTAATCCTGGGGTTGGACGTAACAGCTGTATATAAAAGAAGTATTATATATGTAATAAAAATGACAAAAATGATTAATATAAATGTTATTGCCAGTATGGCAAAACGTTCTGGGATCATCTCCGTAGAGGTATATGTAATTTTAAGCTTGAATGAATCTGATTGGTCGAAATGTTATTTTGTGTTAAATGCAATTGTAAGTTAGTCCTCTGTGTCTCTGGAGTGTAACGTGTGTCTTTGGTGTACTACTCAATATAAAACGCAAAACTTATCGTACGCTATCGCGATATATAATATAGAAACTTTAGAATGTTCACACATAAACAATACTGAATAAACTCAATGTTACGATATAAAATATATAAAAAAGGTTCGTACTGCGTACGCTAACGCATCTCCACGTCCTCCGGAACGTCGTCGTTCCTGGTGTCACCCGTGGACTGGTCGCCTCCGCCTCTCTCCTCTGATTGGTCGTCGGTCGGCCGCTCGTTTCCAGCGGGCTGTTCGCTCGCCGTGTTCACCACCTCCTCAATCTCGACCTCAGGGACGTCCTCAAACAAATCCTCGGTAGTTAGCCCCTCGTCGGCTAGTATATCATCATCGACCTGTGATTGGTCGACGCTGCCGATCACCTCCGCCGGCTCCTCTCGGCTCCTGTCTCGGCTGCTCACTTGCCCCAGCTCCTGGGACATCTCGCTCGTCTCGGCGCCGCGCCCTGGAAACGACGATGGAGGCGGAACTTTAGTTGCCGGCTCCATGGTCAGTGTTCGAGTTTTTTTATGCTGACAAACAGAGCCGGGTACAGGCGTGACAGCCGATTTATTTCTTTTGTATTAACGTAGACATGCCCGAGCAAAAAGTAGAAGTTAAGTTTATTTACATATATACACACACACCCACCGCGATACACGATAGGTTAAGTATGTAAGTCGCGTGTCTTGAGACACATACATGTACAAATAAAAATATCTATATATATAACTGCATATCGATACATCTACGGCGAAGCCGATTACCTTATGTTAAGAAATATCAATATACATATATAATCCCCACTTCTTGCGCGCAATAAAGTTAAGACGAAGCGTGAGACGACGAATTTTGTGTTTCCTGCATTTACCGAAGTTTATTTTATTTTACTTTGATGTGACGCACAGTGGGGTATTTGGCCGATTTAGGCGGCCAAAAGTTGATTTTCTAAAACTCACTCCACATATAAAAAAAATGCCATTTGGCAACGCTAAATAGTCAGGGAACAATTGACTACAAATTCCCACCCACTCCGCGCATTCAAGGGACCAGCAAACCTGTCAACACTTGATCGTTTCTTTTAGTGCACGTATCTTTTCTCGGCGTTAGCATACTTTCTGCAGTAAATATTTTGTATTCGGGATATAGCTTGAAGTAAATAGCTATGGATTGTGATGAAGTGGGTACGTATAAATATATTTTAACTATTTTTATGAAGATTGTAACTATTTTGACAAAGCGTTTTGAAAAAACGTTTTTTCGTTATTTTCTTACGCCAATGTTAACAAACTCGAGGATATTAGTAGTACTTCCGGGTGTTTCCCGGTAATTTTCTTTACTGTAATAGAAAGGTGAAGGTTTCTATTTCACGATTTCGTAAAGACCAGCCGCAGATTCGCGCAGTTTTCCATGATATCGGTTCATTAACTTCTAGAGAACGGGAAGTCGATTTATCGACTTTTAATGATTTAAGTAAATTTAACGAAATATTACTTACTCTAATAAATGTACTTGGAATAATACTTTGATTTCACTTCTTTTTCATGCTGTTATATTTATTTTTGTGTTTTTTAAATAATATTACTTGCTTTAATAAATAACGCGGGAAACTACCATGTCTTGTGGGTGGCAATGCTTTTCACGTGCAACTTCAAGAGAGTGTCTCTTGATTTGCGACAACTTCATACTTGTGATTAACGCAGGACCAAAATGTCGCGTAAGTATTACACAACTTTTATAAACATATATTTTATAGAAAAATCTTTAATTTTTCACTTATTTCATAACAGTATTATAATAAGTTTAATAAAATATGTTGTGACACATGGAGTAAACTCTGGAAACGTAAAACAAACGAAGATATGTTATATGTAAAGCATACCTGGCGCGTGACGCTACTGTTTTTTTCTTGATAAAATAAGCGACTTTTATTATAATAATTTTAAAGATTAAATGTATTTATCAAGGGTTACGACTAGAATCCGGGTGAATGCGGAAAAATCTAGCATTTAGTCGCGTTTGCATTAGGGCTCCTAAGTATTCGTATAAATGTCCCGGACTGTCCGAGTATTCGAGATCGATTGAGATACGATTCTCAAAACTGCAATATTCGAGTTATTATTCGTATCCGTGGATATGCGAATAACTCGGATTTGAAGGGTTACTTGTTTTCGCTGTCCGAATAATCGGGTATCCGAATAGCATCAGATCCGAATATATATTAAAGTCCTAGTTCGTACTGAATATAAGGGGTAACAATAGAGAAATACAATTAATCGCACTTTGTTGTTATCTATCATTCAAATAATGCTCAACTCAAAAGATCAAACAATGCGCTGAGTTCTGATTAATACCATATATACGATATAATAATACGAAAATAATCCATATGAGTACAATCTTATTAAACTTTTATTTACAGAATTACACTGTGTACAATAAATCTTAGATCACAAATTACGAATTATGAGTCTTATTTACTTTTGTGAATTATTTGACCACGTGTTTATTTCTGGTTTAAATTGTTCAAATTTTATTTTTTCGTTATTTTAGGGCCATCGAACGTGACAGTAATGACTCGAAGAAAGTTGTTTAACATGATGCAGCAGCAAAATTTACCGAACATTAACGAAAAATTGGAATTTGTAGAAAAATACCTATTATCCTATGAAAATTACTCAGACGAACAAAAAAAAAAAGAAATAAAGCATACATTTTCACATTTTAAGTCTGAAGTGAAACGAAGATGGACCACAGCACACAAGATAGAAGATATATTTATGAAAAAAAAATAGTGATTGGCTCGAAGGGACATTCGCGATTCCTAAAGTAGTGAATCGATCAGGACGGCCAACGAAGACATTTAAAGAATTGAGTGAGAGGAGTAAAAGAAGAAAAACAGAAGATTTACGTAATTCTATAGATACGGAAGTACTGACTTATGCTACCCAGGTGAAATTAGGAGCTACAGGAAACAGAGTTGCTTCCAAAATAGTCAAAGAAATTACCTGTTCTCCAAAGCGGGCAAGAAAATACAAGAGAGGATACTCTATTACTCTGCAGGAAGACAAAGCACAATTAACGACATTACGTGCATTGGCCATGTTTGTTGAAGCTGGTCTTTCCAGAAGACAGTACGAAATAATAAGGAGCACTAATAAAAAGTTATATCCTTGCTACAAAATGCTACAAAAGGCAAAAATAAATTGCTACCCGGAAAAGGAGTCATATCATGTTACTGATACTTGTGCTGAAATAAATTTACAAAATTTATTGGACCATACGGTTACACGATTGTTGACGCATTTAGAAGGAGTTATACAAACTTTAAGTGAAGAAGAAGGTAACGCATTGGTGTTGATGTGCAAGTGGGGTTGTGATGGATCACAACTAACTCAATATAAGCAGAAATTTTTGAATGATTCTGATTCCGATGCAAACATTTTTCAGAGTTCTTTTGTACCACTTCAACTAATTTGTAGCACACATAATAAAAAGTTAATCTGGCAGAATCCAACTCCTTCTTCGCCACGTTATTGTCGCCCCATTAGAATAAGATTTGTCAAAGAATCTACTGACATAACAAACGAAGAAATCCACTATATACAAAATTTAATAAATTCGTTACAAGACACGAAAGTGACATTAGCAGACAAATTTTTTTCTGTAAAATACACAATGATGCTCACCATGGTTGACGCTAAGGTGTGTAACGCTGCCACTCAAACAACTTCCACGATGAGATGTTACATTTGTAATGCAACATCTAAAGACTTTAATAATTTATCAATCAAGAAAGACGTTAAACCAGAGACACTTAAATTTGGGTTATCGATTTTGCACGCCAGGATCCGTATATTTGAAAGTTTATTGCATCTGTCCTATAAACTGCCTGTTAAGAAATGGCAGTTAAGATCAGAAAATGAAAAAGCCATTGCCAAACAGAGAAAGTTAAAAATCCAACAAGATTTTAGAAATAAAATGGGTTTGATTGTAGACGTACCTAAGCCCGGATTTGGCAATACCAATGATGGTAACACTAGTCGAAAATTTTTTGTAAGCCCAGATTTATCAGCTGAAATAACAGGCATTGATTTCAATCTAATATATCGTTTCAAAGTGATACTGGAAACCATATCAAGTGGACATAAAATTCACGTCAAAAAATTTTCAGAATATGCCATGGAAACTGCAGAACTGTATGTCCAGTTATATCCGTGGCATCCGATGACGCCTACAATACACAAAATCCTAGTTCACGGTCCCATTGTAATAGAGAACGCCCTACTGCCTCTAGGTCAGCTCTCCGAAGAGGCCGCTGAAGCACAAAATAAACATTTTCGTCTATACCGTCAAAACTATGCAAGGAAGTTCTCCAGGATAGCGTGCAACCTAGACGTGCTTAACAGACTACTGTTAAGTTCAGATCCTCTTTTAACTGGTATGAGGCCACTACCTAGAAAAAAAACGAAACCTTTCTTAACGGAAACCTTGAAGATGCTACTTCCAGCTGAACCTACAAATCTGGACCCAGATACGGCTGAATCTGAAGACGAAGAATTTTTAGAGGAAGCGGAAATATCGTCTAATGAAGAATCGTCGTTCTCATCATCCAGCTGATGACTTTATTTTATGTATTTTTAACTTAAACTTAGGTTTGGATTAAAAGGAATAAATTAAATAGTTGAAAAATGTAAAAACCATATTTTTCTTCATAAAAAAGTATTTCCTACCGCTTAAAATACAGTGAATTAGTAAGACAGCACGTTTAGACCCACTTAAACTACAAAAATAATTTTGGCCGCCTAAATACCCCACTGTGCGACGCGGCGAATAACGAAGTAAAAGCGTGACGATAGACGGAAGCGTGAAATATTGGTGAAAACCGCGCGTATCGCGAACAACGCATGCAATGGACGCGTATCGGAGGAACCGACGCGACGTACAGTACGATTGGCGCGGGGGGAACCCGAACGGGCGAACCACGAGCGAGGCACGAAAACCGCGGACATAGGCGTGTCGAGCGAGGCGCGACAAAGGACGCGGGACCAGTCCGGACGCAAGCCGATCACCGGGTGCCAAAATCGCGAGCGCGTGAGAGGCCGCAAGGAATCGCGATACGGGGGAGTCGAGCGACATCCCAGGGACACGACGGCAAGGTCGGCGACGACGGCCGATCACCGGGTCGCGAAAAGCCAAACCCGGGATATTCACCGGGAACTCGCAACGGTAACGGGTCGAGGGGACCCTGGGAAAGTCAACCGTGAGACTCGCGACGACGGCCGATCACCAGGTCGCAAGATGGCGACCTGTTACCTGGGGATTTCCGCGAGAAGTCGCGACACGAACGTGTCAAGGGGAATCCCTGGAAGGCGCCGGTAAGAGTCGCGACGACGTTCGATCGCGGGGTCGCGAAAACGCGAACCCGCAAGGATATCGCGAAACCGCGATAAGAGCGTGTCGAGGACGCGTGGGGAAGGCCACCTGCCAAGCCGCGACGACGCGCGACCATGGGGTCGCGAAAACGCAAGCCCGCAGAGATATCGCGATATCGCGGTAGGGGCATGTTAAGGAGGCGCGGGGGAGGTCACCCACCGAGCGGCAATGCCGTGCGACACGCGGCATCGAAATTCGGGAACCCGACGTTGCAACCAACCGCTAAAACCCAGTCGGCTGCTAAATCTTCATTGCCGTCGAGCATGGAGGCCAGACGACCGAGCCTGACGACGAGCGATACGGAGAGGACCAAGTCGAAGGCGGAAGTGAGGGAGGTGCTAGAAGTGACGGTGCGACCGCCGACGCCGAGCCCGGACAGCCAGTTGGAGGAGCAGAGGCCGAGCGACAGCGAGGATCTCGATACAACGCTGCCGACCAACGAGAGTCTCGACAACGAGGAGAACGAGATAGATGCTTTGATCGAAGCATCCCAGGTAATTGTGGAGAAGGAAATGTCAAAAGACAGTGAAAGGAGCGATAAGAATGCGTAATTTGTCCGTAACGGATGATTATGCTGTTTTATTAAATAAAGACATTACCCACCTTATTTTGACACATATATATATGTTAAAATGCGTAATCGGAACGATAAGACTGAAAATGACGATTTCAGATTGTTTTATTTTTATTTTTATGGCATATGTCAAATGACCATAATATTGATAATAATTTTATTAATTACGCTTATTTTATCATTTTATAACCGTTTATATTGATAAATATCGTTTAGAAGACGAAGAATGACGAATTTGAGTATGTTTCGGTGAAAATTTAAAATAACGATAAATTTGATAAAATTGATTAAGATTCTTAATTGTAGAATCAGTGTGAGTGTTCATGCCGAGTTTCAAAGTCCTAGAGTGATTATTTGACAACTTCGATGATTGAAGTGAAATTTGTGATTAATGGACTGAGAGGCTTAAAAATGATTGTTTCGTGAATAGTTCGCTACCAGTAACCCAAATATACTCGAATTTCTCGATAATTATAACGCGAACCGATTGCGACCCGAAAAGGGTTAAGTTTTGAAAATTCGTTATTTCGTTTTATTTTCGATATCTACAGATATATTAGAGTTCCTAGAGCTCATACGAGTCCATTGATACCCGCGAATAGTGATTCGGACCAAGTTTTCATGTTTGGTGACTAAAGGGTTAAATTTGTCAAAATTGACATAATCGAAGCGGAATTGATATATTTTCGTTAATTGAGATCTAACTAAGCGAGATCCGTGCCCAGAAACCGAATTTTCATGATATTTAAGAATTTCGACTTTTTACATAAATTTTGCGAAATCGAATCCGATCGAGCCGGGAATGGTCTTGTTGTGTTTGTGAGGACCAAAGAAGGTCAGCCGTGTAGTTTTTGTAATGATTTTTTTGTTTTTACAAGTTTTTACATTTTCGAGTCGAAACTCGAAATAATCGGAATTTCGCGATTATATGCGTATATTCGTATTCAGAGTGACAAACTAAGTCAGACCATATAGTTTTTAAGTCGATATTATCGATATTTCAAGATAAGACTGATTTTAGTGAATTTGTTAAATAATGATTGTTTTGCGTTTATTTCACGACAGTTGTCTTTAGTGGAGCTCATTAAGGTGAGAGAAACTTAATTTTAACGTTTATTTTGTATTTTCAACAAAAACATGTGTTTTCGGAAAATTTGTTAAAATCGATAAATTATCGAATGTTTCGATGGATTCTTGTTCAGATCGATCAAATAAAAGATCCTATAGAGTTTTTTGCGAAGAAATAATGATATTTATGAAAAACATATGTTCATGTCGAGACATGACCCACTTTTGAAATATTGATTTTTAACGCTGTAACGCGATAGATTCGTGTCAGTGGTGTCAAAGCGAAGCCAACAAACTTTGTTTCGAGTGGATCGAACAACTTTTCGCGAGTTTAATGAAATTTGAGAATTTTTGTAAATTCGATAATTATGCGAATAAATTAGTATCAGAGGTACTCTGAGAGAATAATATTTGATATCCTGAAGTTAAATTGACGATTTATTCGTGTTTGAAGAATTTTGCAGTCATAGGTCGAAACATTGATTTTTCGCGGTAAGCGCGCGAGATTAATTAAATCAGCAGAAACATTCGTGCTACGACTAATAAAGTTGATTGGCATTGTTTTACGAGCCGTAGTGACATTTTTTTATTAAAATTCCTGAAAACAGGAAATTCGCAATTTAGCGAAGTTTTTCATATCGAGAGGCGCGTGTATGGCCGAGAAATGATGTTCTCTGCCGAAACAATAATTCCAGTGATGAATTCAAGTGAGGAGAACGTACTTGTGCATGCAATGGTAATTGAGTGCGAGAGGCGATTGCGAAGCGTTGCATCTCATGTAATGAGCAGGGAATTAAAGATAATTGATGTATTTTCCGATTTTATAAGCAAACAACGTTTTCGCAAGTGTGCAAGCGCGAGAGGCGTGCGATGAGTGCGTGATTATTATCGTCACCGGAATTATCATTAGTTTGTAATATTACTTTTGCGTAAGGATAAGTTAAAGGAAAGTAATTCGTGTAGCTGTTATAAAATCATTACATTTCATTTAGTTTCAATAGTTTTCGTAATATTATTCTGGAAAGTGCATGTTTACGTAAAGTTTCAAGCCGTTGGAAATTTCCGAGAATTGGTAAAGAGAGAGACAGCTACATGATTGAGAGAGAGAGAGAAGATGGCCGTTGTGCGTGGCGTGACCGCCCAGGCGCTCGCTGCGCATGCCCGAAGCGTAGTAGGAGGGGCACCATCGACGGGGGATCGAGGTCTTTTCTCGGGGAACCGTCGACAAGTGCGGACGTGTGTCGACAGCGATCCTAGATTACGAGAAAGTTCGAGATTGCGTAATACGTTGTGAAGAGAACGTCGTCGCGTTTCGCGATTGATTGTGTCGATTCGTTAAATACAGCGTGCATCTACGAATTGTAAAGCGATAATACGCCGTATTCCGAGGTTTTGAGAATCGTTCCCGGGTAACGCCGTTAAGAGTTTGTACCTTCGCTTAACTTGTCTTTGCACATTAATATTTGTGTGAATGAAAGAAATATATATTCTTGTTTTGTTAACTCGAAACGGGACATTGAAACATTTATTCGAAAAAACATTCCTCTTCCTAATCCTTGACGAGATCGTTCGCGAAGCGAGTGAGAGTGCGCGACCTTGCTGAAAGTCATTGGCCATTACAACGCACGAGGCTGAGCGGCGGACATCTTAGATTCTCGGTACGCAGACAGGAAGGAAGGAAGACACACCCAGTGCATACGACGTACCAGTCGTTGCAAATACGTTCTACGTTCAAGCGTCAAACGTAGTGGCGACCGTTATACACACTCAAAGTGAGTCTCATTAAAATTCATAACCGCAAGTTCGGTCACAACGTCACCGCGATCGGTGACTTTGCGTGCGAGAGGAGTCACCGACGACCCACCGTGCAATTAGGAAGCGATCCGTCAAGCGGTTCGCGAAATCGAAAGCCGGAAGTAGCGCGAGGCCGGGAAAGACCCAGCGTGTGGAGCGTGTGACGAGAATCGTCGCGCATAAGCGAGAGCATTGTAAGCGCGACACTTTGGCTGAGAAAGACGTTCGAGCGCGCCATGTAATATAACAAGCAAACGGGGCGATCCGGAAAACATATTTACGCGTATGTAGATGTATAACGAGCGAATAATTTCACGGGCAAGGTGACGTGCGAAACCGATGGAATGTGAAAGCGTGTTTACGCGATGGCGAGCGAGAACAATAGGCTATTGTTCGGGCCGAGCGGTACAAGGCCGAGCACGGCGTGATCACGCGCCGAACGTTCGAGAGGCTGACGCAATTGCGTGACTGCGGCCGGAGTGGGGCGTAGCAGCCACGGCCGGGCGAGGCAGCCGGAGCGCGGACTCGAGGAGTCTCTCGAGAAGCGTCGTACGGGCCGGTCGATCCGTGACACACTCCCGAGTAACGGAGATCTTAAAATCACGCGAGAACGTAGAATTTCTTCGGGCAACTAGCGAATACTTCGACTTGTCGTGAAACGATCCCGCGAAGCGGTGCGTAAACCCGCTAGTACGTTTATATAAACGCGTCACTGTACCCATTACGCGAAACGTATATCAATCAATAATTCTGAAACATTATCATTCCGTACGTTCGGCACAAGCGTAGCGAGCGACGTCATCGCGAACAGCAATCCGAGTGCGGGAAACCTTTTGTAAACGGAAACAAAGGAATAAATTATTATTCTACCTATTATAACGAATAGAGTAACGATTATTCAGACACTTACCTAAACGCGTAAAAGACTTACCTATCCCTTGCGTAATACTTACCTGTCGGCGTTCCGAAATTCTCCACGGCGATCCAGCGATCCAGAAGCGGCAGTCCAGCGACGAGGTCCAGCAGGGGCGTAGAATCCAGCGGTCCACAGCGGAAGTCCCCGACGACGGTCCGTCCAGCGGCGAGAAGTCCCACGGCGATCCAGCAAACGGGTGTCGGGAGCGAGAGGGAACCTGAAACAGAGAGAAGGAGGGGAATTAGCGAAGTCAGCGAAACGGTTAGTCTTGAATATTATTAGCTTTCTCGATGGGCGTAGGGTAAAATCGAGTGGCGACCGTGATATTCATTGATATTCGGGCGAGTTGTGGTCATGGCGATCCTCCGTCCGGTCACACCCTAACCCGGAAACATCCGGGCGGCCCGGTGGGTCCACCCTCCTAGGGGGCTGCTCGGCCCCGACCTCGGATCATTTCCGAGCGGCCCGGACAGCCTCCGTGGGCCCGCAATCCCGCGATCTGCCGGAGCACCGGCGTGCAATGGATGGAGGAAGGCCCACCCCGTCCTGGTTGCCGGTGGAAGAATCAAAATCCCGTAACGGTCCCGGCCGACCGGGCATTTGCAGTCAGGGTCGCCTTCCCTTACCGGCGATTGGGACCGGCCCAAAGGCCAGTCCCTAAGGGAGTCGCCGGGCTCCCATTCTTCCCGCCACTCCGATCCATAGATCGGCGGCAGGAAGGGTGGACTCTTAGACCCCGCACCTCACCGACGGGTCACCACAGTGACTTCTATCAGCAGAAGCCACCGGACATGACCCGCCGGATCCGAGCGAAGAGCCCTCTCGCCGCGTCAAGGCGGTCCACCACGAGAGAGTGCACCACTCCCATAAAGAGAGTGGCCGATAGAGTTAAACTCCAGCGATCTGGGGCTTGCATCCCAAGATCCCCCCTATGTCCACCGGGGGGGAGAACCGAAATGCGGACTGTCACAGAAGAACTGACATCCGCCCTCACGTTTTTCTGTCCTCCGATTGTTTATAGTGGGATGAGGCAGACTCCCACTAGGCGGACGCCAGTGTTGGCAGTAAGGTCAGTCACCCCGCTTGAGCCCCCAGCCAAAGGCCGGATTCGCACTCCCTCGATGGACTAAGGGAAGGGCGCCACTCATAACGCAGAGCACGGGGTGGCAGAATTAACCCTCCCCAAGCCCCAGATCCCATAGGCCCGTTCCCCCTTACTCTGCCGGAGCACCGGCGTGCAATGAGTAAGAGGGGGAACCCATCCCCCCACGGCGAGTCCGAATCCCCCGACCTGCCGGAGCACCGGCGTGCAATGGTCGAGAGATCCGAGACCCACCCTGTGGTTTTTTTTATCGAGGTTTTCCTTCCTCTAGGCCGGCGGGAGGAGTAAACTCCCCCCTAACGGTCCCGGCCGACCGGGCGATTGAAGTCAGGGCCGCCAACCCCTACCGGCCGATGGAGTCTGGATTGCCGAAGCTAGCCAGACTCCTAAGCAGGGCGGCCGGACACCCGGTTTTCTGTCTGGGTTTTCCTTCCCATAGGACGGTCGGGTAACGGAGCGGAGCTCGACCCTCACGGCCCCGTCCAGGCCGGGCGGACTTTTTATAGAGGCCGCCTACCTCGCGAGTCCTGAAAAGGACTCCCCGGTCCACGGACCTTGCGGACCGCCGTGGATTACGGTACTGCTGTGCTCGGGCACTCCGGGTTCGCAAAATCCGTACTAGAAGGCCCCCGAAGGGTCCGGAAGGTTGCCAACTAGCCCCTGGAGGGATTGTTTATATATCCTATTAACAGCTGATTCAATAGATAACCAACAAGTCCGACAAGATTGCACAATTTTTAACGGATCATGATTTTCGTTCAGTAAGTTATAAATTTTTCTGTAATTATCCTGCCTTAAGGATGATTTATTAAACCAATTGTATGTTTCATGAATTAGAAATTCAATATTCCTTGGTCCACAGCGAATCAAAATTAAATTGAGAACCTCTTGTTTTACTTTTGCATAAAGACCGTTGTTTGTTCCTACCATGACGGATGCATTGTCCGTGCCAATTCCTATTAAATTCTTAATATTAAAATTATATTTTGTCAAAGCTTTTTTTATGGCTTCAATTAAACCTTCTGCATTGCAGTTTTCAACAGGAACTATATCAAGATATGTAATTACAAACTTGTTATGTTTAGTACTAAAATAAATGACTATAATTCCCAAATATTTATTAACTGTTAAATCAGTAGATTCATCAATTACACAGGCACACAAAAAAAAAACTGTTTTGGCCGAGACAATACACTAGTGTATTCCCATGTATTTTTTCCCGCTGAATCCGAATCCGAAGTCAGAATTGTCAGATTGGTTGAAATTTATGAGATAACCTCAAAAAACTGCTCAAAAACACGAATTAAAGGAAAAAAAGTGTTTTGGCCGAGACACTACACTACTGTATTCCCATGTATTTTTTCCCGCTGAATACGAATCCGAAGGCAGAATTGACCTTAGAAAACATTTGTTGGAAATTCACTTTGCTTGTACCTGTAACCAGGGCACCTCCACGTGGTGACGGTGGGCAACATATCCGTATGGCAGTAGTGTAGTGTCTCGGCCAAAACACTTTTTTTGCTTTTAATTCGTGTTTTTGAGCAGTTTTTTGAGGTTATCTCATAAATTTCAGCCAATCTGACAATTCTGCCTTCGGATTCGGATTCAGCGGGAAAAAATACATGGGAATACACTAGTGTAGTGTCTCGGCCAAAACACTTTTTTCTTTTTGTGTGCCTGTGTTATGAAACTGAATTTAGAATCACCCACGTCATCTTTTAAGTCTTCAAAAAAGAACGGTGCAATACTATTTTTTATGATCCCCGAACATTACTTGTACGCATATGTAGATTTTCTACAGTTTTACCTTCAAAACATTTTTTGCAGGTGTTGGCGAATTTTCTGTAGCCGGGCGTAACTCCGGTTCGCCAATTGGAGCAAGAAAGGCCGGGTCGACCCCGACAGGGATCGGGAGTGCGAAAATGAGCGGACACTTAGTTTCACCACAGTTATGCACAGCAATCGTTTATTCAATAAAGAAAGTTATGCCGAATGGCCTTTACAGATGAGGCGCGGCGGTTATACACGACGTGCACGTGATTTCGGCGTGCGAATGTTCACGTCGATATATGAGCGCTCTTGGGGCGCGAATACGTAACGCTGAGACGCGAACGTAGTTTTAATTAACGTTCACCACTCGCGTGCTGCGAGGGTGAAGATGCAGACGCACGGAGGCGTGAAGGTTCGTTGCCGCACTGTGAGCGCGGGAGCGAGCGCACGAACGGCGCGGTTGCGAGTGCCTGTGAGACACTATTCGCGAGTGCACTGATGGCACGACTATTGCAGTCCGTATGCACGACGGGGCGTAAAACCGCATGAAACGAATTTGCTGACTTTACGGATTCACGACGGCGAGTGGTCCGCGTGAACCGGAGTATAATTGCGCGAGACGGGTGCAAGTCGGCTGGCGTACCGCTTGAACCGCCCTACAAAATTTGCTACTAATGGGACCGGAGCTCTCGCGGGCCCGTTTCCGGAGTATTCGGTGACGCTACAATTATTCGACCAATGAGCGCGGTTACCAGGATCACGGGATTCTGGCATGTCCGGATCGATAGCGCGACGCGAGAGACCGCGCGGTCAGAGGTGATGAGGGATGCGGCGCGAAATCGCCTCGTTCAGGGGGCGGCTCAGGGATGGCGTTAGCGGTATCGATCGCGACGATTGACAATCCCGAACAGCAGGTATTAATTAAATGGTTACAGATGTTGATGGAAGTATGCTGCGCTATGAACAGACTAAATTTAGCTTCCGTCTGTTTTGACAAAAACAAATCTGCAACCCTTTGGAACGGTATTTTTGGCTGAGGTTTTGGACCTATTATTAACAATTCATTTTTCTTATGTTTTTTTTAACTCGGTGATTTTTCAAATCTGCATATCTATTTGATACAATGTAATTGCACATTGTGCATTTTCCAACCGTTCCTGTAGTACTTTCCACAGCAATGAGCCAATCTTTAAGAAGCGGGTCTTTAAGCCACGCACGACGAAACTTTTGTTCGTATTGTTTAGGAGGCATTTTATACTTTAACCTGCCAAAGAATTTACTGTTAGGACGTCAGTACAACTTATTTCTTATTTCTTCGTTTTTTTCTAACAAAAGATGAAGGACAGTCAGATTGACGACGATACAACTGATACAGAGTTTAGTACGCACTGGAATCTTACATTTGCTTCCCTCTTTTATCTTATTGTTAGCAAAACTAAATTGTATTCTGTGCTTCGAGTCTGACGTTTCTGTCATAAATCGGGCCTAAAACAGCAAAACCGTTGCAATACCGCCAACGTAAATCACAAATACTACACCTTTTAAACGCCGAGCGGGCGAAACGGGAGAGCGAGGCGCGGTCTAAAAACGGAGATAGAGAGGGGATACTTACACAAAAAAGAAGCCACTCAGCTCAACGCGGCGCTGCAGCACACGGACGTGGTAGGGATCCTCTAGTGAGGGATGGGACACCGTGGCTGCAGGATGCGGATTGGTCGTCCGCCATTAATGGGATATTTCCGCTTTAAGTATATTTTAGTAAAGATAGTGTATGTCAATATAGTATAGTATATGTCAATTTATGACATATGACCACAAGTATAACTGTATGTACATACTGTGTTATAACTGATAAAGTGAGCAAGAGAAAAAATAAAAGTGTAAGTATTGTACTTAATAAATCCAATTTTATTAAAATTGAATGTAACTTCCGAGACTGATTGTGAGTAAGTAGAGAGAAGCACGCCTGTCAAACGCGTCAGTGTTTTTTCGAACTTATCTGCCGTTCTTTCGCCGTGGGGCGACTTTGTTTCATGTAGTTTGCATGCACAGATATGCAGGACTGACTGCATAAATCGGCAGTGTAGGAGTCGAACTACAGACGAGTTCGGGGATTCTGTGTTGCTGCGACAATTTGGAGGTTAGGTGATAGAAGCGGAAACAGGCACGGAGAAACCGGAGTCGGAGTAACACGAAAACATGTCGATAAGGAAGAAAGTGACAGGAGGAAAGAGGTGCTGAAGAGATAAAAAGCGAGAAAAGGATTTAGATGGACGAGAAGAAGGAGGAGGGCAAGAAAAAGGATATTAATTTGAAGAAAGGCGAGAAGGAGAAGAGGACGATAGAAAAAGGTAGAATTACAGGAGGCAGGCCCACGAGGGCGGAGGAGCTGTCAAAAATAAGAGATAGGACAGGATCAATTATAGAATACATAAGGAAAAGAGGAAGGGAGGAAGAAAAAGAAATAGCAGAAAAAGCCGAAAAAGAAATACTGGAAAATTTTAGTAAAGAAAAAAAGTGATCGCCGCCAAACAAGATAAAAAGAGAGGAAAAGAAAGAAGAAGGCATGAAGGCGGAAAAAATGCTGAAAGAGATTTTAGCGAAAATGGATGAACAAGAGAGAGAAAGAAGGATAAAGAAGAGATAATGAAAGAGATACATGACCTGAGGGAGAAATATAGAAAGAGAGAAATGCTTTGGGAAGGGCAAAAAGTGAGTTTAGAAAATAGAATAAAACAGCTGGAGGAGAAAGTAGAAAAAGTGGAAAACAGTGGAGGTGAAAAGTTAGAGAGCAGTGAACTAATGAAGAAGATGAAGGAGATTGAAAGAAACTCTAAATTAGCCGAAAGGAGAAGAAGGAAAAATAATATAATTATAAAAGGAATGAAAGTAGAAAATGAAGTTGAAAGAAAAGAGAAGATGGAGAAATTCCTTGAAGAAATCACCAAAAAGAAGGTAGAAGTGGACGAAGTGCAGGCAATTGGCCGGGGAGAATACAAAATGACGCTAATCAGATTCAATAGATGGGAGGATAAAAAAGAAATAATGGCAAAGAGAAAGGAGATAGGAAAAGCAAGAAACATATTTATGGATGACGATCTGACGGCAACAGAGAGGCAGATACAAAAACATCTATGGAGTATAGTAAAAGCAGAGAGAGAAAAGGGGAAGAAAGCAACGGTAGGATATCAAAGAATATGGATAGACAATTGCGAAAGGAAATGGAATGAAAGCACCGAAATGCTAGAAAGCAGAGATGTTTTTCGGAAAGAGTAGAGAAGAGAGAAGACGGAGAGGGAGAGAGGGAGAGTGAGAGAGGAGGGAGAAGAAGAAAATAAGGCGGAAAAAGGAAAAGGATTAAGGATATGCTTTGGAACGTGGCGGGACTAATTAATAAATGTGAGGAAACATGGGATTATTTGGAGAATTTTGACGTGATAGGACTAGTAGAAACATGGATGGAAGAAGATAAATGGAGGAAGATTAAAAATAAATTGTCCAGCAAATTTATTTGGAATTGTGTACCAGCGGAAAGGGAACACAGGAAAGGAAGAGCAAAAGGAGGGATAATAACAGCAGTCAACAAGAATTTGAAACTTATAGAGGTTAGGGAGATTAGCGACGAAGTGGTAGAAAGCAGATTAGAGTATAATGGAAACAAATGGAGAATAATCACGTTGTACAGTCAAAAGATGGAAGATACGATGGAAACACTAAGGGAGACGGTACAAGAAGAGGATGAAGAATGGTTGCTAGTAGGAGGTGATTTCAACGCGAGGACGGGAAGCAGAGGAGGACCGATAAATGAGAAGGAAGAGAAAGAAAAGAGGAGCGAGACCAGAAAGTTAGTAGATAAAGTTGTAAATAGGGACGTATATTAATAGATAAAATAGAAGAAAGAGGATGGGCGATATTAAATGGGAGTTTCGGAAGGGAAGGGGGATGGACTTATATAGGAGACTTGGGATCATCGGTTATAGACTATGTCTTATTGTTAGGGAATGACAGAGCAGGAGAAGAAATAAATATGGTTGAAGACGGAATCGGATCATGTTCCGCTGGAGGTGGAGTTGACAGGACCACGAGTGATGGAGACAGGGAGAAGGAAGAAAAAAATGGAATTAGAGAGAAGCGACTGGACAGAAGAAGGGAGGAAAGAATATCATGAGAAATGTGAAGGATGGTCGAGTACATAAATAGATACAGAGGATATCTGGAAGGAGATGAAAGAAAAAGTAAATATCAAGTAAATAAAAGGATAATACCAAGGAGATTAGGAAGAAAAGAATGGTATAATAAAGAATGGAAGGAAAGGAAAAGAAGATTGGGGAAATTGATGAGAGACTGGAAGAAGGGAAGGATCGGAAAAGAAGAATATGTGAGGGAAAGAAAGGAGCACAAGGAATGGTGTAAGGAGCAGAAGGGGAGGCATGAAAGCGAGGAAGAAGAAAAGATAAGGAACATTAAAAACGAAGCGGAAGCTTGGAAGTATATAAATAAATACAGGAAAAAGAAAACTGAGGGGATAAGCGAGGAGATACAAATGGATGAGTGGAGAGACCACTTCATGGAAATGTTAGGAGGGACAAAGGAAAGAGTGGTGCTAGACATAGAAGACGAGGGAGAAGAAGATGGCACGAGAGTGGAGGTAACAAAGGGAGTCGAAGAAATATCGAGGGAAGAGGTGATTGAAGCAATAAAGAAACTGAAGATTGGAAAGGCAACAGGAGAGGACGGGATTGAGAACGAAGCGTGGAAATTTATGCAAAAGGATGTAGGTGAAGAATTCCTAAAGTTAATCAACAGAATCTGGAAAGGAGAGGGCATACCGGGAGATTGGAATAAAGGTATGATTAGTCCAATACATAAAAGAGGAGAGAGAAACGACCCAAAAAATTACCGAGGAGTTACTTTAATGAATACGGCGTACAAAATATATGCAAGTATCTTAAATGCGAGGTTGGAGAAGGAGGTGGAGTCTAAGTTAAAGGAAGTGCAATTCGGGTTTAGAAGGAACAGAGGAACGATGGATGCAGTATACACGGTAAACTATGTAGCGAATAAGGAGCTGAGTAAGAAAAGTGGAAAGGTTTTTGCATTCTTTGTTGATCTTAAAGCAGCTTTCGATACAGTGGATAGAAGGAAATTGAATAAAATAATGAGGAAGATAGGAATTGAAGATAACTTGAGACGAAGAATAATGGAGACATACAAAGAAACGAGAAATGTAGTGAAGATAAGAGATAAGAAGACAGAGGAATTTTGGACAGAAAAGGGACTAAGAAAGGATGCCCGTTGAGCCCAAACCTATTCAACTTATACATCATGGATTTAGAGGAAGGAATGAAAAAAGGACAAGCAGGAGGCCTTGTGATAGGAAAAGAAAAACTCTGGACAATATCATACGCAGATGACGTAGTGTTAATGGCGACGAGAGAGGTGGAATTGAAGGAAATGATGAGGAGGTTCAAGAGGTATTTGGAAGGGAAGGGTTTGAGTTTGAGTCCAGAGAAATAAAAAATAATAGTGTTCGAGAAAGCTAGGGGAAGAAGGAAGAAAAGGGAATGCAAATGGGGAGAAGAAGACATAGAGGAGGTCAAAGAAATAAAGTATCTGAGATATATACTACAGAAAAATGGGGGAGCGGAGAATCATATAAAAGATAGGATGAAGAAGGCTACAATAGCGATGAAGAGTACATGGAGCATAAGAGAGAGAATATTTAAAGAAGGTTTTAGAAAAAAGATGAAAATGTTCGAGGCACTGGTAAAAAGTGTGGCATTATACGGAGCTGAAATATGGGGGTGGCTATACGAAAGCAGATTAGATGTGATAAAAAGAAAGTATGTTAAATGGATTTTAGGATTGGATAGAAGAACCCCGAATTATATAATATCAGAAGAAGCCAAAATAAAGGAAATAAAAGTGAGGGCAATAAGGAGAGCTGTGAGGTATAAGGAGAAGGCGAGACAGTCAGAGAAGAAAATAGTTCCAGTATGTATAAAGGATCTAGAGAGGAGCAGACCAAGGAAAGAGGAAAGTAATTGGGAGAAGAAGAGAAGAGAACTGATAGAGAGGGCAGGAATGGAGAAGGAGCAGCTGAGGAGAGAAATGAAGGCAGAGGACCGGGAGGCGGCGGAGAATCTCGTAAAGAGAATAGAGGAAAAGGAGAAGGAGGAGAGACAGATAAAGATAAACGAGTCAAGATACAATAGTAACTATAAAGAGATTTTAACAGAGGAGTTACCAAAGTATTTACTAGGAAAGAAGAAAAAGGTTAGAATGTTGATAGCCAGATACAGATGCGGGAGTGAGGTGAAAGGCAGTCAACATTGGAGAGAGGAAGAGGATAGAAGATGCAAAATATGCCAAAAAGAAGAGAACATAGAACATATATTAAAAGAATGTGAAGCGACAAAAAGCGAGAAACAGTTAAAAGAATTTTTAGGAGTGGAAGGAAAAGGACTAGAAGTAATGAAATGGATAGAAAAGGTTAGAAAAGAGGCGGAGAAAAGGGATGGGATGGAGGGAGAAGAGTAGGAAGGGAAATTGAAAGACAGTTAGAATGTTGGAGTAGCTTTGGTATTAGTTAGGATGATTTAAGTGATATATAATATATATGTATGTAAAAGAGAAAGTTATATGTTTGTAAATTATGTTATATGTTTGTTAATTTATGTAAGGGTTGACGGAAGTCATCCTAAGCCGCAAGGCGAGGATTAAATAAAATTATTATTAAAATTGAATGTAATTTTATATCATTATTTAATACTAAAATGAGAATATATATAGAGAATACATAACCTCAACTATAAATCATCATATTAACTAATATTGATAAATATAAATTATTTAGAAAATGCGATATTGTGAAGCTGTGAATTGTCGCAATTCAAGTCAGAAAGGCTTCAAAATATGCCATTTGCCCACCTCTCCGAATCAAAGAGCAAAGTGGATAATGCTAAGACTCCATAGACGCGGCAACACCGTGCGGCAGAGTGCGTTGACCAATCAACAAATTTTGATTTTGCCGCAGATTAACGCAGGCGACTTCTTTGGTCAATGCACTCTCCTGCACGATGTTGCCGCGTCTATGAAGTCATAGGTCGGTATTCATAGTCGGTTCTTATATTTAAGACCATCTTAAGTACAATCTTAAGATGTCATTAACCAATCACAGAGCCATATTAGCATCTTAAAATATTACTTAAGACAGTCTTGAAATAAGATCTGATTATGAATACCGGCCTTAGCATAAGGAGTGTGGAGCGTGATAAGTGGTCTCCCAATATTCAATTTTATGTAAAGTAAGCATTCAAGTTTTTTATTATTTCAGTTTACTTATATTTAACTTATATTTAACTTATATTTAACTTATATTTAACTTATATTTCTTATTCTAGAAACATTTTTCGGATGAAATGTGTGAAAATGCTGAGAAAATAGGGGAAAAAATTAAAGCCAACAGCAGTTCCCAATCGTTTCAACCAGCCAACTATTTCTTTATATCTCAGAATAGTAAACATAAAGGAATATATAGTGTCACGACTTTTCCACTCCCGGAGCGGTCCGGGGCGTGTGACGGATCAAAAGGGGAAAGGAGAGCGGGATGGTAGGCCTCTCCGATGATTCCCTCGCACCTCCGATACTCCACTATAAGAATTTGCTTGTTGGGCGCCAGACGCGTGAATTCGCGTCCACGAAATCGCGAGAGACGAAAACGCTAGACGAAATAAGTCGGTGTGCGAGGAAATGGCTAGCTCGACCTAACGGCTGGGGGCGGGGTGGATGAAGGGTGGCGCGATATCCGACGGGGTGACACGTAAATCAGTAACTTAGTTAACAATTAAAGAGTAACATTTATTGGATAATAACTTCCGGGAAAATAATAACGAGAGCCCATTCGGCTTCGATTAACCATAAGAAAAATCAAGTAAATGGCTGAGGACGCGGGCGTCCGGATTCAAATAACAGAAATGATAATAACGCCGACGCTAGAGATAGACGGAGTATCACTAGAATATCTAATAAACGCGCGGAAGGCACTGTTCTCGAACAACTAATAAGGCTGGTATAAAACTCAGCTAGCAAATAATAGGTAATGTCGGCCACAGGGACGGCCGAGCTCGAAATAATCGGAGTAAACGCGATATACTAGAATTGCAATGAAGTGAGATTTAACATGAGATATCGCGAAATGATGGTATGCCACGCTCGGTGCGCGTGGACACCACGTCCGGAACCGCACGAGAATTCCGTCGCCAGGTTTATCTTAATCTAACGCAATTAATTCTGATCGGGCGCAATAAGGAGGCGCCGAGGCCTTCGACAATTCAAGGAATATTATAACAAACGCAAAACACGGAGCTATCGCGAGTAATAACGGAACGCCATAAAGAATTTACGCAAGTAATATCGAAACGCAAGTAATATCTAAACGCGAGAAGTATCCGAACGCAGGTAATTTCCCAACGCGAGCGAGAGCCTAACATAATTGACCAGCCGGTGCGAACTATTTTCTGCCATAATTACAACGCGATCGACATCTCAACGCACGAATTCAGTCGGCACCAACAACATCCCGACGCTAGCACTCGTCTAACGCAGACGCTAAAACGCAAGAAAAATTACAACACGAGTACTACCGCAACACAAACAACACCGGGACGCAATCACACCAACGCGAATAATATCTGGGCGCGATTCGTGCCGCGCAATTACGGCGTACCGGGTAGCACGCGGTCGTGAACGTAAAGGTCGCGAGAAATGGCGTATTCGCGATATCGGAGTCGTTAACGCGCCTATCCTGATCTCCAGAGGCTCGCTATAACGTCCCTACCGCGATTCCGCGGCCACGATACTATCCCGAGGCCCTGCGCTCTCGCTGTCGATCGCGAATTAACATTCGGTCTCAAGAAACCGCACAAGTCGCGGTATTACAAGCGTTGTCCCGAGCGAGAGCGCGCACCGGAGGGCGGCGTCGTGGTTTACATTTCGGTACTACCTGCGGGCAACCTCACCGATGCAATGCCTCCTCCTGGGCTCCTCGCCGTCACTTCGTACCAAGAGTCGTCGCCAGGCAATTACCCGACTTGGGGCGGTTATCGCGGATCTTACAGCTGTCGCGAACTACGTTTTTAACGCGCCGACGGACGACCAGAGAGTGGAGCGCTAGATCCGCTCGATCGCGGAATCGATGCGGCACCCCCTTCCTTAGGGGCGCGCGGACCAATCGGGAGCGAGCTTGCAAGCTCGCGGTATCCCGGCGCAGGATCGTCGCTAGGGGATCCTTCGGGGGCGTGCAACGGTTTCTCGGCGGCGCAGCGACTCCTTAAATTTGTCCTCGGCGGCGGACGGGACTTCGTTCGTGCCGGTGTGCCTCCGGTTTGACCCCGGGGCGGTGGCCAGCCACCCCGTGGGTCGGTATTCCGTGGAGGCAAATTGCTGAGACCGGGTTTCTCCCAGGCGCCTGGGGCCCCGCTATTGGCGGCCTCGTCTGTCGCTGCCTCACGCGCTGTACGCCTGCCGCGTTGCTCTCGCCAGCCCGTGGTCCCTGCTGTTTCCGCGTTTGCCACCCTTCCTCGGTCCTGGATCATCCCGGAATCTTCCTGCTGGTACTCCCTCGAAGGCTCGCAGTGGAGTGGGTGAGGCGCCGCGAGTATTACATTTTCATAAAAATAAAAAAAAGGATCAGAATGCGGAAACGCGATCAATTTTGACCCCTGGAGATCTCGCCGTTGCCTCCCTGGTCCGTCGCTGGGCGCGAAATTCCGCGCCTTGTGACGGCGGCGGGGCGCCGCGGCGATGCGGCGGTCCGCAACGTCACAATAGCTACGAAATTGTCATTTCTGCAATAGTAATATAGCAAAGTAATATATGGTGATTAAAAAAAGTTTCTTAAAAACTACTGAATTCATTGATTACAAATCTTCTTTCTGAACCCTCAAAACATGGAGATGTAAAATATGATTTTTGTTAATTAAACTACTGATCGTAACATTTTCCTTATTTCCTAAAAGTTTTCATTTTCAGAGCTGGAAGTTAATAATATACATTCGCTCAGACTATCGCGTCAACACATTTTTAGTATAAAAAAAGATTTTCAAAATTGTTCTGTTTTTTTATTTATTAAATTTACAAATTTGCTCAATTTATATAAAAACCCTTATAAAAAAATTATTTATTGCATTATTTACTGCATTTATTAACTTTTCGTGATTAATTATACTTATCAATATTTATTGTTTGTTACTATTCACTCAATTTCTTCATTTACGGAATTTATTTCATTTAATTAAGTTTTGACGTAGAACTACGTCTTTCTCCGCGGTATGGGGGGTACCCACGGATGCAACGATGTAACGAAAATATGTCACACTTTGAACGTTTAGATCTTCGAAACTAATAATCGTAGAGTAATAAATGACATCTCATTTTAAAGCTTAAGAAGTCCCATTTATGATAAATCCAGCCCGAACTCTCTATTTCTTTCCGTTTTGTTATAGTAGCATTTTAATGTTTCGCAAAATTTCTTGTAGATTCAACGAAAACATGTCTCACTTTGAACGTTTAGATCTTCGAAACTATTAATCGTAGACTAATAAATGACAGCTCATTTTAAAGCTTAAAGAGTCCCTTTTATGAAAAATTCCGATCGAACTCTCTATTTGTTACCGTTTCGATATAGTAGCGTTTTAAAGTTTAGCTAAATTCCTTTTAGTAAATGCTGCATTGAATTTTGCGATAGAACAGTACGTATAACTTAGTTTTTTTAATTAATAAAAGCAAAATAGAAATCAGCGATAAGAATACTGAAGAGGATCTACAAAATAATATATACAGGGTGTTCAAAAAGGATCCCGGACCGGTTGAACAACTTGTAAAGTAGGCGTCGCACTGAAAAATGACCGTAATAAAAGTTGTAGGAAATGTGCCTGGCTATCCGATGGTGACCTTGGCTGTGACCTTGACCTTGACCTTCAAGGTCATTTGAAGGTCAAGTCGATTTTTTTAAATGGAACCCCATATTTTTGACCCCGGAAACGAAAGTTGTAGGACATGTCCCTGGCTATCCGATGGTGACCTTGGCTGTGACCTTGACCTTCAAGGTCATTTGAAGGTCAAATCGATTTTTTTAAATGGAACCCCATATTTTTGACCCCGGAAACGAAAGTTGTAGGAAATGTCCCTGGCTATCCGATGGTGACCTTGGCTGTGACCTTGACCTTGACCTTCAAGGTCATTTGAAGGTCAAGTTGATTTTTTTAAATGGAACCCCATATTTTTTACCCCGGAAACGAAAAGAGCGGAAAATTTCACGTTCAGATATGACCTTGATCATTTTAAAAATTTGACCTCTGATGGTTGACAAGGCTGACGAGCATCCCAGCCGGTTAAGGCAATGGGGGGTTCCATTTAAAAAAATCGACTTGACCTTCAAATGACCTTGACGGTCAAGGTCAAGGTCACAGCCAAGGTCACCATCGGATAGCTAGGGACATTTCCTACAACTTTTATCACGGCCATTTTTCAGTGCGACGCCTACTTTACAAGTTATTCAACCGATCCGGGACTTTTTGAACACCCTGTATATAAGCATGGTTTATAAGATAAAAAAATCTTTAATTTTACGCACAAATGTATTCACGCACTCACATTTCTATATATACGTACAACACACACACACACAGACAAAAACTCACACACAAATAAACCCACTCAGACATACACACACACACACACACACGCACGTACGCACGCTCGCACGCACACACTCACGCACTCACGCACACACGCACACGCACGCTCACACGCAAGCGCACGCTCACGGACACGCACATGCATATGTACACGCACACGTACACGCACACGCACACAAACGCGCATACGCAAAAAACACAATCACGCACACGCACACAAACGCGCACACGCACACAAACACAAACACGCACACACTCATTCACAAACACAAATACGCTGTAAGAAGTATAGGCGATATTGATAAAAATAAATGTTTATTTTCAAATACATACAAGAATAGTTGACTATTATTTTTAAAATCCTCTTCTGTTAATTTTCTTGTCGTGTTTCAAGCAGCGTTCATTAAAATTTCGTATCGACCGTCATGCAATACTATAATTTTGAAAAATCAAGTTTATTTTATTTATATTTATTTTAAAATTAAACATATTAAACAAGTATATATATATAATATATATATATATATATATATATATATATATATATGTAAATAGATATATATATATACTAGCTTTTCGACCCGCGCTTCGCGCGGGCCTCAAAGCTAGCGCGTGGGCCGAAAAGCTAGGAAACTATATATAGATCTATATATAAACATAGATCTATCTGTATATATATAGATTCTCTCTCTCTCTCTCTCTCTCTCTCCCTCTCTCCCTCTCTCCCTCTCTGTCTCTCTCTCTCTCTCTCTCTCTCTCTCCCTTTCCCTTTTCCTTGAGAGGAATACACCCTCCAAATTTCAAGTCTCTAGGTTCAGGGGTTTGGGCTGGGCGTTGATGAGTGAGTGAGTTAGTCAGTCAAGACATTTGTATTTATATATATAGATATATATTGATATAATTCAAAAAATATAAAAATATCTATGTATATATTATATAAATAATTTTTAATTTTAATCTGAATATAAGAGAATTTTTTCAATTGTGTCGAGGTGAAGTTCATATTTCATTATCTTAACTTTAACATTTTCTCTTTTGGTTGCTTTAAGCACTGATTTAAATACACAAATTACAAACGTTATAAATATTTTACTTCGGAAGCGCGACAATAGATTTCCTCGTCATCCATGAGGTACTATTGTTGACGCGTTTCTTTTTTTTTTTAAGGAAAAATTTCGGTACCGGTTTTCAGAAAATCGAAAATTTCGGTACCAGCTTTCAAAAGAATCGGTAACAAAAAATTATACACTTTACAGCACTCCCCGGAAAATTCTACCCCTGTTTCATATATAATTCTTTGAGATTCGGTCGATTATTTCCCGAAAAATTAAAAAAATTAAGAAAATCGATTTCCAGAAAATCGGTAACAAAAAACTATACACTTTATTGCACTCCCCGAAAAATTCTACCCCGGTTTCATATATAATTCTTTGAGATTCGGTCGATTATTTCCCGAAAAATTAGAAAAATAAAAAAAATCGGTTTCCAGAAAATCGGTAGCAAAAAACTATACACTTTATGGCACTCCCCGGGAAATTCTACCCCTATTTCATGTACCCTTGATAAAAATTCGGTCCACTAACAAATGAGTAGTTGGCGGACAGACGGACGGACAGACAAACAGTCGGGCTTCCAAAAGAATCGGTAACAAAAAATTATATACTTTACAGCACTCCCCGGAAAATTCTACCCCTGTTTCATATGTAATTCTTTGAGATTCGGTCGATTATTTCCCGAATTCGGTCGATTATTTCCCGAAAAATTAAGAAAATTAAAAAAATCGGTTTCCAGAAAATCGGTAGCAAAAAACTATACACTTTATGGCACTCCCCGGAAAATTCTACCCCTATTTCATGTACCCTTGATAAAAATTCGGTCTACTAACGAATGAGTAGTTGGCGGACAGACGGACGGACAGACAAACAGTCGGGCTTCCAAAAAAATCGGTAACAAAAAATTATACACTTTACAGCACTCCCCGGAAAATTCTACCCCTGTTTCATATATAATTCTTTGAGATTCGGTCGATTATTTCCCGAATTCGGTCGATTATTTCCCGAAAAATTAAAAAAATTTAAAAAATCGGTTTCCAGAAAATCGGTAGCAAAAAACTATACACTTTATGGCACTCCCCGGGAAATTCTACCCCTATTTCATGTACCCTTGATAAAAATTCGGTCCACTAACGAATGAGTAGTTCGCGGACAGACGGACGGACGGACAGACAAACAGTCGGGTTTTATATTATAGTATGATACATAAAAACTTCATATTTGGAAACATTACGTAAAACTTTTTATTTATATAAACATAAATATATATATAATACGGTAAAAAAATTTATAATAACGCGAAAAAAAATTAAAAAAGAAATTTTTGAAAAGATTCAACGAGTTAGTTAAGATTGAAACTTGAAAATGCCGAGAAAATCGAGAGAAAATTACTTTAAGAACCGACAAAAGTCAAAGAAACAGCTTGGGAGGAACGAGAGTAATATAAAAAGGACTGCTATGTCATCAGCTGAAAGAGTACGCAAACATAGGAAACGTCAAAAGTCTGTTCGCCAAGATGCATTCAACCCGAGTTCGACTCAAAAGGAGATTGATTTATCTAGTTCGAATTTAGAGCCACAACCTTCTACTTCAAATTTTCAAATTGAATCAAATAACCAAGAACAGATGGAGATTGATGTCATTGAATCACAAGAGTACATTAGGCCAGAAAATTATTGAGAAATTTATATCAAGGCAACTAATGAATTTGATAAATTGTTTTTGATGAACGAGTTTGGACACGTATGTGATGTGTGTGACCGGATATGGTATAAACAAGATTTATCTAAAGTTAATCAGAGACATATAGATATTCTAGAACAAGACTTCATCGATGAGCGTGATCGTGTAAAAGACTTTAAAATTTGTTCAAAATGTAGACAGTCATTGTCATTTGGGAAAATTCCTCCGCTGAGTAAATCAAATGGCTACAAATGTCCAGAACATCCGCAAAATTTACCGCCGTTGGATCCAATTACAGAGCGTCTAATATCACCAAGATTACCGTTTATGCAAATACGTCGACTACGGTATGAAACCGGTACCTACAAAATAATAGGACAGGTTATTAATGTTCCGGTAGAAGTCGACAACATGGTGAAGCAGTTACCACGACAACTTGACGATGATTACGTAATTAATGTTAATATAAAAAAACATATTATACATAAATCGTCGTATTTGAGCGGACAAGTGAAGAAACGAATTGTTAAGGAATGGCTTCGTTACATGGTAACAACACCTTTGTATAAACAATACAAAATTTGTTATAATGAACGAGATATGAACAATATCGATAATGTACAGCGACCAAGCACGAGTAAAGCATGTGACAGCGGGACTGATGACGACACATTAGAAATGATCGATAGTGATAATGATAAAGAATTATTGTTGGGACATCAACACACAATGATATGGAACGAAAGTAAATACTTAGACATTGTACCAAGACAAAACAAAATGCCTTTGAGCGTCATTTACGATAAATATGCAGAAGAATTATCATTTCCTGCAATATATTACGGACAACCAAGAATCTATAAAGAGGGTATCAGAGTTACAACGTTCAGCATGGCCAATAGCGAAATTAGACGAAGAGACAGACGCGGTATGACTCCACAGCATATACTTTATATGGCTGTAAAAATTTTACGATTGAGAGTAAAGGAGGGATTGCATTCAACTTTCAAAGTTCACGCCGCTGCAGAGAACATTACTCGACGAATGATCGAAGATAAAACATTCATCGATGAATGCGTGGAGAAAAATCTCGCATTTCTAAAGTCCATACCAAATTCAATGCAATATTGGAATACACGTAAAAAAGATTTGTTTGCTATGATTAAACAAATCGGCAAACCAACAATGTTTCTGACAATTAGTGCCAATGAGATACGCTGGCCTCACCTTCTTAAGATACTGTATAAACTAAGTAGAGAAGGTAATGGTGTAGAACTTAACGACCCAATAAATGAATTACGAGCGTTACAAAGAGCTAATCTCGTAAACGAGGATCCTGTAACATGCTGCATATATTTTAACAAAATTGTCAATGTAATTATGCGCATCATATCATCCCATAAGCTGTATAATCCTTTTGGAAAGTATCGAGTTGTAGACTACTTTAAACGCATAGAGTTTCAAAATCGAGGCAGTCCACACGCTCACATCTTGGTATGGTTAGACAACGATCCAAAAGAAGTTCTAACAGAGAATATGCCCAAAACCATCGAACTCTTTACAGAATTGTGCTCAGTGTCAGCCACAGATTTGCCAGAAACATACGCTAATCAAGTGCACAAACATACGTTCACGTGTTACAAGAAAAATGATAATAAGTGTCGATTCAATATACCATATTGGCCTATGGATCGAATTCGTATCTTACTACCAATCACTAAAAACGATGGTCGCAGAGATGCGTTGAAAAAGAGAGCTACCAAATTATATCAGAAAATTAACGAGAAATCTTACAATGCACTAGATGATTTTCTAGTGGATAACAATATGACAATTAAATACTACTTGGACGTGATCAGGGCTTCAATACGCAAAGCAACAGTTGTGTATAAAAGAAACATGAACGAATTGTGGACAAACACTTTCAATCCATGGATAGCTAATGTGCTTAACTCAAACATGGACTTGCAGTTCATTATTGACGAATACTCGTGCGCAGCATATGTTGTGGAGTATGTGAATAAGAGCAATCGTGGAGTGAGCAAACTGCATAAACAACTAACTGAATTACAGACAGAACATCCCGATCAAGATTTAATTGGATTAATGAAGAAAATATGTATCAATTTATTGAATACAGTGGAGATGTCTTGCCAGGAGGCAGCTTGGTACTTGTTGAGACAACGCATGTCTGAAGCAAGTAGAGAGGTGATCTTTGTTCCTACTATGTGGGCAAGCGAACGCGTCAAATCATACAAGAAGAAGAAACAGATGGATATGGAAGAGTTAGACGATGATTCGACAGACGTTTGGACTTTGAATGTGTTACAGAAGTACGAACAACGACCGAGGCAATTGGAGGATGTTTGTTTGGCAGACTTTGCTGCATGGTATATAATAAGAAATAACAATACAGATTATAGAAGACGACAACATGCTAGAATCTTGCGTTACAGCAATTATGACATGGCTGAAAAAATGTCCGAATACAAACGAGAGATGGTTACGTTGTTCGTCCCATTTAGATGTGAACACATTGAAATAACTGATCATATGAAGTATCTACAGCTGTTTGATGAACATCGTGAAGCTATTATGACAAAGTTTGCAGAATATAAACAGGTTGACATAGATAAATATATCGAAGAGTATAATAGATTATTTAAGGAACTACAGAATGAGTGTGATGAGATTGACGCCAGACAAGAACTGGTTGTACAAACGATGGCCACTACCGATGCCAATAACGATGACATTAACAGCATTAATTTTGGGAATTTGACGGCAGTTGTGCGACAGCGCACTAACGTTTTGACCACACAGGAGTTTTGTGAGAAGATGCGCAAGACCAATCCAGAACAACGAGACTTCCTGCTTACGTTGCTGAATGCATTAATAAATGGAGAAAAAACCGTGCAAGTGTTTTTTACTGGTGTCGCAGGCAGTGGAAAAACATTCACACTGAACTTGGCTAAAGAAGTGACAAATAGATTTGCTCAAACACACACTACAACAACAAATGCGTACGTGGCATGTGCTTCAACAGGTAAGGCAGCAGTAGCGATAGGAGGAACGACTGTACATTCTGCTTTCAGGATAGGAATATCAAGACGAATTAACGCAGGATTGTCGAGAGAGACAATACAAACGTATCGCAACGCATTTGCGGGTGTCAGAGTTGTAATCATTGACGAAGTTAGCATGATAGGTGCAGATGTACTTGATAAGATACACAGTAGAATGGGCGACATCACGGGAAACTTTGATGATCCATTCGGCGGAATGAATGTCATCTTCTGTGGTGATCTAAGACAACTTCCACCCGTAAATGCTACACCAATTTTCAAACCACTAAGAAATTCTCTAAACAGTGCTGCTCTTTGGCAGTCGCTTAACTTCTATGCTTTAACAAGAGTTATGAGACAAAGCGATCTAGTGTTTTCAACAATACTCACCAAGATTGGTAACGGAGAAAGATTGACAGATGATGAAACAAAGTTGTTGGAGAGTCGTTTCAGAACAGTAGAATGGTGTAACGAGTATGTCCCAGGAGCCATACGACTATACCATCGCAATTGCGAGGTTGACAAATATAATGTTGAAGTAATAGAATCGACGTATATTAGCGAATGCAACGATATAATTCAAGGTTATTGTAGCGACCAGGAGTTGGATAGTGCAAAGAAGAAGCTGTACAAATTGAGTGTCACTGAGTGCGGTGGATTACCATACATGTTAAAACTATGCGTAAACAAGCCGTTTGGTAAACAGTAATATCGACGTAGAAGATGGAAAAGTGAATGGCGCAATTGGCGAACTAAAATATTTGGAATACGACGAAGAAGACGAGACGAAACTAAACAGAGTGTGGCTTAAATTCGAAAACAATGACATTGGAGCGAAGTTGAGAATAAAATCTAGACCGTTGGTTGTTAGCAAATCAGGAGTGTTGTCTAATGATTGGACTCCAATAACAAAGAGACATGCAACCATCTCCATTACAACAAAAATTAAATGTAAACGAATACAATTTCCGTTGTCACCGGCATGCGCAATGACTATCCATAAATCACAAGGAGGAACATTTAACGAAATCGTTTACAACTATCAGAAGAGTCAGGACCAACAGCTCGTGTATGTCGCTCTATCGCGAGTTACATCTATCAACGGATTGTATCTGACGAACAATACAGACGATTATAAATTTTACCATTATAAAGAAAATAACTCACCAAAGATAATAGAGATCAGGAACGAATTGCAACGTTTGGAAAAATATAAACTCCCAACTATTTGCGAGAAAGCTAAACAATTTTTATGTAATGCTATTAATTCAGTAATGAGCTATAATGTTCAGAGTTTGAGAGCACATAGTGCTGATTTAGAAAGAGACACTATTTTACAGAACATCGAGTTGCTAGTTTTGAATGAAACCTGGTTGAACAAAGATGAACAAGTGAACATTGAAGGTTTCAAATGGATAACCCAGTACAAACGTAAAGATGTGAGAGCAGGCGGTGTTGCAATATACGAGAAAAACGAAGCCCAAACGATGGCAAAGCCTCATAGACTAATGAGAGTTGATGGCGAAAATGAATTACGATTATCGAATGCAGACAAATACGGAGACATATGCGCAATAGAGGCGAAAATTGACAATAAAAAATGTTTAGTGGTGTCTGTTTACATAAATCCAAATACCTCAATGGAGAACATAATAGATTTTATTTCACGAAATTTACTTGCTTATTGCTCCAATGTTTGTAAATTAGGTTCAATATTAGAAAATAAAGATTACAATGATACACCCATCATATTAGCTGGTGATTTTAATTTGGACGTGTCCAAGCGAGAAAACGAAAAATTTTTAGAGTTAATGCGCAACAAATTTGGTTTGCATTTATTATCAAACAAATCATCTACAACAATGGGAGGATCTTGCATAGACATGGTGTTCACGAGACATGTAGATAACTTAAGTTGCTATAGATATATTTCTTACTTCTCTTATCACAAACCAATAATAGCAATAATTACTTAAAACGATGATAATACGCATTCAAGTTCTAATAGTATTAATTCGGAATCAGCATTAATATGAATTTAAAATACTGTTTGAAAAATGTTCAGAGAATGATTTAAGAACGCATTTTTATGGTAAACTTTCGAGGTTTAAAGGCATTGCTTCAAGACAAGTCATTGTGACTCATTGACAACATTATAAACAAACTATTAATGACACAAATGCTTTTTTTTAGTTTTGAGTTTCACATTATCAATGTAAGAACAATTTAGAGAAATGTAAATTAAGAAATACAAAAATTTTTGAGGAACTTAACCGTTTTTATTTTCTCGATTGCAATGTGAAATCTGAATCGGATATAACGTGAGAGGCTACCTCGAATTTTGTCGGCGGTACGTGAGGAGGCGAGAAGTACTGCGGCAGAACATTGGCCAAAGACGTCTTCTCAAGGAAGTTTGGAAAGAAGACTGCCTCGCCCACGGTTTTTTGAACTGTGGTTTTTCCCGTGGGACATAGAGCGAATGCTGAGGCAGGGACTAGGGGAGTCTGTTTAGACGTTGGGTCCACATAAGTTCCCCCCCCCCCCTTGTCCGAAGATTTGGCGGAACGAAAGTTATGATACGTACTCTCAAAAAAAAGAAAAGAAAATTTTAACATCAAGAATCTGAGATTCTCCTATGAGTTTGAACAACGAGTATCCTGCGAGAATTAAATAAGTTTCCTTATTCGAGCATAATACACGTTTTTCGAAAATTACTAAGAGTATACTACGCTTTCTGCCATTTATCTTCTTCAAACATCTTGCGATTCATGTTTGATTTCTCTTAGCATCGAAGACTTTATATAGATTGGCGAAATTTGCAACAAATTGGGGAGGACTGGAATATCGCAATGAGTTCCTATATCTTTAGTTCCCTTTTGAAATGTAAGTAAAATTAATATAGACGAAAAATATAACAATATTTGAAGTTTCGAAAAATATCGTTTTTCAGATATTGATTGATATGTTAACTGTGAGACAGCTATAACGAGAAAAGAACCAACGATCATACAATTCTTGCAAAAAAAACATTATAAAGTGTACAGCGAGTTTGGACAAAGATTAACATGCGAGCATTCTGTAGGCTTTATTATTCGAGTAGCGTTGGCATTCTAACTTAAATTATATGAGTATCTTATGCTTTATGACATAAAAGTAAATATAGAAAAACATTTATTGATTTCTTTCTTAAAAAAAAAGTTATGTTTGAAAAAATTAAACAGGCACAGTAACAACTGTGCCGCAAACACGTAGAACTACGTCTACTGCACAGTATGGGCACAGCAACTACTGTGTCGCAAGCAACACGTAGAACTACGTCAACTGTCACTGATGATGAACTCGGCGCTACATCCCGATGTGGGCCTTGGCCTTCCTTGATCACGTCAATCATCATCAGTGACAGTTGACGTAGTTCTACGTGTTGCTTGCGGCACAGTAGTTGCTGTGCCCATACTGTGCAGTAGACGTAGTTCTACGTGTTTGCGGCACAGTTGTTACTGTGCCTGTTTGATTTTATTTATTTACTTCAATTTAATTGAAATAATTCCTCAATTAGAATTGAATTTATGTAGACATATTTTCAATACAGTTATTTTGTTTTATTCAAAAATGGTGCGTAATGCCTGCCGTCACTTCCGCTATCCCATTAATGGCGGCTTTGTCCCATCCCTCACTAGAGGATCCCTACGGACGTGGCATGGCTCCTTTTTTGTTTTGAATATCCCCTCTATCTCGTTTTGACGGGGGCAGGTCGGTAAATGGACGGCGGCGCAACCGCATTTGCCGACCTTGGAGGCTGTATGATTCTACTAGAAAATCTACTAAAAATAAATTGTTATTACTAAAAAATCTACTAACCACCAGATGCAATTTTTACCTATTAGATGGATATCCAATTCTACTAGATCTATAGTGGAAATTCTACTGACTTGGCAACACTGTCAACGATTAGTCCAACCTGGCGTTCTGTCGTTCTTCCCTTTTGGCGTCGTTTCCTTAGAGTCAGCGTGGTCTTCTTTCTTAGCAGTACAATTCTTGGCGAGATGGCCCACTTCCTGACAGTTGTAACATTTGCTGCTTCCTCGCGTCGACCCTCTCGATTTGCTCGGACTTTCCTTGTCCGTTTTAGGAACTCCTTTGGGTTTGATGTATTGAGTTCCAACATAATCGCGACGAGGCGTGATAGTTTTGGGCATTGTTAATTTAATTTTTCGGAATCCTCTTAATAGCGCTGGCACAGTCTCGAAGGAATGCATCTGGGCTTGATTTCGTAAATCTTCTGACGAGATTCCTTCCATGACGTAATCTACCATCTTATCTTCTGCGATAGGAACCCGATTTCCCAATATGAGGTTGTCATGACAGTACTCACTAAACGTTTCAGTCTTCTTCCGTTTGCGGGCCTCAAATTGTCGTCTCCGCTCCAGTCGTCCCAGTGGTTGATTAAACATGGCGTCCATTTTCTCAAGGAGCTCGTCTACTAACAAGATCGAATTATCAGCTAGGGAATAATACCATTTCTGTGCTTTTCCTTTAAGTCTCGACCCCACCAAAATCTTGGCAGAATTCTTATCCAATTCATAAGTATTTTTTAATAAATAAACTTGAGCCTTCCAACGTTCAAAATCGTCACTGGAACCATGGTATTCGCTGAGCAGCTCGCTAATGTATTAATTCAAAAATAGTGTTTGTCCATTTACGACGACGTAATGTGTTGTAGTTTCTTTGCACCTTGCTATTACATTTATTACTGATTCGCAGTCATGCCACGTTTTTAAAGGAATATTAAGGTCCAATTCTAAATCTTTTCCGTAGATGACAAGTTAAATGATTCCTCGTCATCAACAGATGTATCAATTGTCGTATTAGCAGGTCTATCCAAATTATGATAACTTAAAAGTTTGTCGTATAATCCATATCTGTTTTGTAATATAATGGTATAAATATATTTCGGAGATATTTTTCTTTCTAACAAAGAACTTAGTTCTTTATATATAACGGATTTCGGAGTTACTGGTTTCCCGTTTTCATCCAAAATACATTTATATTTGGGACATGATAAAAGTTTTTCTAACATGCCCACCGGTGCCATACTTGAAGCTATAAGATTGAGATGTATGGACAGAATATAAGCGTATTTTATTTCGACCAACAAAAAACTAAGAACCTTAAAGGATACATAGCTGCAAAGAAATCGCTGAAATCTATTAGCTAAGGGTCTTAGCGCATTGAAGTCTGTTTTTCTTGTTAATAAATTTTAGTAGCGATTTCTTTGCAGCTATGTATCCTTTAAGGTTCTTAGCTGCTAGGCGCCGTCTCACTGTTGACTCACTCACTGGAGTTTCTCTGGATGTGTTAAGTTCAGCGGTCAAATCACGGACGGTTTTAAATCTGTTGCGCTTACTTGTCACTGTCAAGAACTTGTCCTCACGTTCTGATGTTTTCCTTTTTTTACGAGGGGGAAATCCACACGGATACCCCCGCTCCCGGGGCGGGGCAGGCGGTTATGTTGGACTCTAACCAACTAACCCCCCCCCCCCCCTTGGGTGTCCCTCTCGGCGTTTTGTAGGGGAGGCTCCGGGAAACGCCATGATCCGTCCGTGAGCCTCCCCACGCCCTGCCCTGCCGGGCTAATCTAACTTGTGGCGGATGGGTGACATTACCCCCATCCGCCACCCCCCGCCGGGGGTGCTGCAAGCAGCAACGGGCGCGCGGCTCTCCCCGACCGCGCGCCCGCCCTCCGGGCGGGTGAGAGGAGAGGTGTACATCACTGAGTGATGGACCCCTCCTCTCCCCGCGCCCTGACGCAGAGGGCAGGTGGGGCCGAAACCCAGGAGTGTTTCCACCCCCACGTCCCGACCCCTACCCTCCGCGGTCCGGGAGAGGCGCATGTGGCGGAGATCTCTTGGGGAATCCGCCAGAGCCGCTCCCAGACCGCCGCGTCCTCCTCCACCGACCTGCTCGGCACGAACATCAGCGGCAAGAGGGCGGGCCCAAAAAGAGTCCGCCCTCCTGTCGCCGCTCCCCCCAACCACTCTTCGCGGGCCATAAACCCACTTCACCCCGATGTTTGACAATCTCCCCCGTCAGAGGGAAGAGCCGTCCAGGGAGTGAGGGGGAATGTTGCCCCCGTCGGAGGGCGGCAGCCCTTACCCCCAGACGTTGTCCTAATTTCTTGCCTTCAACTACACTTCGTCTAAGGCCGCGGCCAGGGCGCCAATGCGAGGCCTACGTTGCCACCGCCTCCTGACCGGCGGCTGTGGCCTTGGCGCCCTGTCCTCTTCCTCGTTGCTGCTATCAGCAGGAGGGGGGGTCCACTTCCCCCCTCCGGATCCTTTCGTTTGCCTCCTTCTGCGACATTACTTTGTCGCAGAAGGAGACGAACGCCCTCCAATTCTCGTCGCCTTCTCTCACCCTCCCGACCGTCGCCGCAATGACGGCCGGGAGGGAGAGATCCTCCCCGATAACTGCCCGGAGAACACGGAGCTCTTCTTCCCACGCTGGACAGTGTTCCAGCGTATTTTGCGCTGTGTCTGCCTCCCCCAGGCAGTGATGGCAGCGCGTGGTGCGCTCTTTCCCGATACGGCACAGGTAATCACCAAAGGAACCGTGCCCGGTGATCACCTGCGCCGTGTGGAACGTAGATATCCTCTTTCTACACTCCACCCACTCCTCAAGTACCGGCTGAACAGCCTCACGTACTCTCCTGTCTGCCAACCACGAGTTCGCAAGGTATTCTTTCCATTTGCGGAGGAGAGTCTCCGTGACTTGGAGCTTCAGCGCCCTCTTTGCCCTCGGCGGGATGTCCCCCAGCCTTGCTCTGATCGCCTTCGACGCTTCGTACGTCTGGGCGTACGACTCGGCGATCAGATGTACCGGGGGTACCCCGGCGAGGGCGGTCGCCCCCACGTGGGTCCTATAGGCTCTGGCGGCCCTATTGACGATAATCCGTTGGGCCGCCGCCAACTGCCTGTTAAAGTGGGCATTGCTTCCCACCTTTTGCCACCATATCGGTGATGCATACAGCAGCACCGATTGGACCGTCGCCACGTAGAGGCGTCTCACGCGTCCGCTGGCCCCTCCGACGTTCGGCAAAAGCCTGGCCAAAGCGTTGGCCGTCTTCTTTGCCTTCGGGGCCACGCGAGCGACGTGCTCGTCGAAGCTCCTTTGGCTGTCCAACCACATCCCCAGGTACTTTAGATGAGGAGTGATCGGTACTTCGATTCCCTCAACTCGGAGGCTGAACCCCTCCGGAGGTGGACCCCACGCTCTACGATCATAGAAGACTGTAGCTTGCGTCTCCCTGGTGAAAATAATATGTTTATTAAAAGTTTAGAAGAAGTTTGCTTAAGTGTTGAGTAGATGTTTTATTTGAGTTTTAAAACATTTATCAAATTGTTTATGAGATGTAAATTTAAACATGTAATTGTTTATGAGATGTTCACGACTACATTTGATAGGCGTTCGGAAAGTGTTGTGTAGAGGGTTTTCGGAGTGTTGCAAATGTTTACGAGGTGTTTTAAGCAGCAGTTCACATTGCGTTTATTACGTGTTTTTTAATTATTGTTCAGATGTTTGTAAAGTGTTCCAACTGTTTGGCGCAAGTTTAAGAATTTGTTCTTAACAACTCAATAAACGTTTACGAAGTGTTTTGAAAGTGTCCTCCTTGTGTCATTGATGAGATGTTTGTTCAATGTTTTCGCAAGGTTTTTTAATGTGAGGGTTAGCCTTCTTAACTGGTCCCTAATAATGGGATAAGTTAGTAAAATTTGTCAAAGAAGAGATCAATTAATCCGGAATTTAGATGTAATTCTAGTTTCTTCTGCATATTGTTGTAGAGCAAGTTTCCACACATCTTAGGTGTCGAATTCTATCTCTATTTATGGAAAAAACTTAACAGTGTAGTCATAAATATAGATAGAATTCCACATCTAAGAAATTTGTTGTAAACAATATGCAGTTAGAAGGTACACTAGAATCACATCTCTAAATTAATTGGTCTCTTATTTGATATCTCAATCATCAATATCATAAATATTAATAGAAAATATTTAGAGACTTACAGTTGAGATTTCAAAACTATATAATTTTATTATAGATTTTCTTACAGTTTCACACATTATATACCTGTATATATATATATATATATATATATATATATATATATATATATATATTTACGATTGTATTTTATAATGTCCCCATGGCAGCGTCTCGGTAGAACCGGGTATAATGTATCGCTTATCGTCGTACGGACTTAGAGCGATTTTCGTTTCGGACACGGTGTACACCTCGTGTTGTTTAGATCTTATGCAAGCCTGCTGTCGTGTCATTTCAATTTCGTCGCGCAGATACCGCGTGGAATCGTCGAACGTTATGGACCTGGCTACGACGTTACTCTTAACACCTTTAGCCTTTTTCGTATCTTTCTTACCGTCGACTCGCAAGGCGTATATCTTTGCTCTAAGCCCGACGAATTCGGTCATTATCGCACCGTTATTTTCGTCCTTCATCAAACCCGGAACTTTTTTATTGGCGAGTGGGATACCGTACGCATTATTGAACGCGTAATCGCTAGTGTCAAATCTATTAATGTGGCGCTTCATGGTATCGTATACGTCGTCGCACTCGATCTGATAAATGAGACTGTCCGTATCGGTGTACGTGACTTTACACTTGTCGCGATACAACGGTAACATGTACTCGTGATGAAATTCATACAAACATGTCTTGGATATATCGAGGATGCACATACCCACGTAGATTGGTTTGTCGAACTTCACCTCGAGTTTTTGCATTTCTATTGCTACTAGATTCTCCGAAAAGACGCTTCGACTGTGAAAATTTGGTTTCGCAATCATTGCCTCCGCACCGTATCTACCCTCCCAATGAGTCACGAGTCGCACGTCAACGTGATTGCGCACATTCTCCATGGTTTTGCCAAACACAGCGCTGTTCATCAATTTGTATAAATTTTTCTCGAAATCATTCTTGGCCAATGTTCTAAATTGCGTATTGAGTTCTATGTAATCGCGAAGCCATGGAGATTGCGCGAATTTCAATACGCGGTGAATCTTTGCTATACGGAGTCCGTGGCGCGTGCACTGCTGCAGGTTGCGATAATGTATGACATAACGTTTCTTATCGTGTAATGTTGCGAGGAGCTTGTTCTGCCGCTTACCGGGTGGTTTATCGCGCGTCGGACAGAACGATAGGTCAGTGTGCGCGTCGTGAAGATGTTGCGGATACTCCAAGTCGACTTCGAGAATGTAGCCTATCGAGGAATCCAACGCGACATCCATAACATTAAAATCGGTTACGTCGTCGACCCATTGAAAATCTGCGTAAGGCAATGGTTGACTCATTGCCCAGCCGTACAAGTTGTTTACGTCGAAATACATCAGGTTCGACGATGGTTTCGATGGATCGTACGACTGCATGTACTTGTTGTTGGCCAGCGCGTATCTGTTTGAACATTGACTCAAACCGCCGCGTATACCTGGTTCGATAAACATGACCGTGTCAATGTCGGTGAGCAGTTCGAAATTGATACGCGTATGCTTCAACATAGCATCCCACGTAAAACCCGGTAGAGTGTAATAATACGCCGGATCGAGTCTATAACTCGCGACGCAGCTATCGCGAAAATTTTCAAAGATATCGGCCAACAGCAAGACATCGGTTTTCAGATATAAATCGCTGTAGTCACTGAGCGTTCGAATGGAGCACCGATGCCAGACGTTGACGGCGTGCGCGTAATCGCTCTCGGATACGGTGTCACCTGTCAATGAACTGTAAAGCGAGGCGCGTGGTGATAAACACGAGTCCTCCAAGTCAATGTACTCGTAAGGAAATACGCCTTTTCGTGTCAGCAAATCAAAATTTTCTGCGGATAATGTACAAAATTCGCGTTGCAATATTCGCAGTTTATCCTTGATGAGATAAGATGCCAATTTGTCGAGACTAGCGGTGAGAAACTTGTATGAATCGATAAATCGTAATTTAACGCAAGTGTTCTCATTTTTATCTTCGGTGCTTTTAACGTTTTTTTGTAAACGAAATGTATTTTTCTTTTGTGATTGGAAGCAAGTCTACATGTCCTTTGTACGCTGTTGCTATTTCCGTTATAATAAAATGTGCGTCGTAGCCTGATAAATTATGAAAAACTACGGGAATGCAATGCGAATCTTTGTAATTTAAGTTACAATTAGAATGCGCGGGACCTCTGTATCGACCGGTCAGGTGACAATGATCGCGTACTCGCACGTCGTCTGGCTCGAACGGTTTTTCGCACACGTGACAGTGCGTTGCGCTGTTAAATTTTTCCCACTCGTCTCGCGTGAAATCTGCCATGGGTACATTAGTAGACAAAATAGTATTTACATTGTGAGCTAAACATCTTAGCTCCTCGACGAACCACGCGACGCAATCCTTATCGCGACAAAACCGATACTTTGATAACGAGTCGTCGTACAAGCAACGCACGTAGTACCCTATGCTAAACACGCGATGATGTTGATACGTGTACCTGGACGTTTCCGGATCCGCTTCCATTTTCTCCAGGGTACATTCTAGGTCGGCGTATACGATGAACGGAACTCGTTCCTTCCTGTTGTAATTCTTAAAGGCCAACCACTTGTCGTTATCACTCGGTAACTTGATCGCACAGTCGTTCATCTCCCGACAGTCGACGGTGTGGGCTTCCAATTTCTCGCTGGAGCTGAAGTAGTGCAAACATCTGTAAATAATAAAATGTTTTATACATCTTTCACGTAAAAATTATTTTTATTATTTATTAGGATGTATACTCACCGATCGCAAATGTATTTCCTGTGCTCTTTTTTACTGATTTGCGAGCTCACGAGGCGGGATAGATTCTTGATGCATGCAAAATGCCCCACGTTGTCGTTATGCACGTACAGCAGATGTACATGTCTGTCCATCTTTCTGTCGGTGAGCCGTATTGGCAGGATAGTAAGTTCCTTGTTTTTCTCGATGCTGTAGACGTTGGTGGAGATGTCTTGTGATTTTCAAAATTTTTAATTTGATCCAACGTCATTGGAAACTTAATGTCTGTAAGATTTAGCACCGACGTGTAATGTGGATACGACGATACCCGTTCTGCATTTCTTTGGGCTGGATGCAGAGCAGCCACCACTGACCATGCGAAACATGCATTGTCCTTGGATCGCACGTTTATCACCGCTCTCTTCATTTTAATTTCTCGCGGTATTTCCACAAAACACCCCGCGTGCAATGGATTATATTTGTTACATTTACCGTTAAATTAAGTATACGCGACAACGCCCATCCGCTATCTGTGCGCGTTCCTGGAATTCCTCCAGCGATGCTAGGGTAGGCTCGATAACCTGTCGTTTGTACCACTCGTGCAGATCGGACTCACGAAAGAGTTCACAGTTTCTCGTAGCGATACTTTTATTCGCGCGTTTGTCACCAGCCACAAATTCATCATTAAACATTGTGTTTATTTTTACATTGTCATGTCGTTGCATGACGTTCCGCACACGATCGAGTACAATGTCTCTCGCATAGTGTTTTTAATTTTCCGGAAAAATAAAATCGAGTAAAAAACCCGGTTTTTCCGTTTTTTTCCGAAAAATATAGAAAAATTAAAAAATGCTGTCTTTAGTGTTCTTAACTTTCCGGAAAAATAAAATTAAGGAAAAAATTTAGTTTTTTTAATTTTTCCCCCAAAAATAGGTTTTTTTCCAACTAATATTTAAATTCAATAGTAAAATGTTGCTTTAAATTGTTTTTCTACAGAAAAAATCGAAGATTTGTCTCCATTTACACATTATTACATATACGATAAATGTTTCATGTGTATTGATTGGCTGTAGGATAGAGAAGTTCTCGAGTCTAGAAATATTTTATCTTACAGCTAATCAACATACTTGCAAAATTTGTCATACGACAAATGTAATAATAAATAATATCCTTATAAGAGATTTGTTCTTTTTTCACACTCCAGCATTAAACATCTTTCACGATCTCTCTTTTCTCTTTTTCTTTTTACATTGGAAAGAAAAAGATAAACCATACAAGAAGTACAGTACTAGAGTGTGAAAGAAGAACAGACCTGAGATCTGTTCGCGTTGCACTTTTTTGCACTCAGCATCTTCGCTTTCTCTCTCTTCAACGCTCGATATATATATATATATATATATATATATATATATATATATATTGTGCGCGAATGGTCGAAGGAGTCGCGAGAGGAGAAGGAATCTCAAAGCAATCGACAAAGTTTGTTTTAAAAGTCAATGTCTATAATGCAATTATATGTACAATATTTACTAACAAGGGAACGGTCGGAAGTGTCCCTACCCGATTTGGATGCGCTTTGGATATGTTGTTGAGCATCGAAAAATATTAGACACGTATTTTTTTTGCGGCGTATCTCGACGTTTATTGGTTGAAAAAACCCGATTTGGAACCTAACCGATTTGGATGCGCTTTGGATATGTTGTTGAGCATCAAAAAACATTAGACACGTATTTTTTTGCGGCGTATCTCGACGATAAGGGGTTGAAACAACCCATCGAAAATAACGGATTTTATAGTTTTTAGCGAATATCTTCGAAAATATAAGGCGTAACGACAAAAAATTTATACGAAATGTTTATGGCTTTTTGTGCTCTTTACAATGGCGTAATCAGATTTTTTAAATTTGTCAAATTTTTTAATTTAACCTCACCCCCAGCTATTATTTTTGCAAAATATAACCATTTTTCCAACGCAAAAATTTAAGAGCGTCGAATGCCAAATACATCCATTTATATTTTTATTATGATACCAATATTCGATTTTTGGCAAGACGAGATGATATGTGGTATAGGCGTCGCGCTGTAGGTAGGTGTTGCGTTATTTCTGTTCAGTTGCGCTGTACGCTTAATAATTTCCATTTGTGCATATTTTCTCATACAATATATACTATATACTACGACATAATAGGATTCCCCCGTTAGCCTCGGCGGGGGAGCAGGTGGAAAGTTCGGAGAGGTGGAAATAGGGTCGAAAACAGAGCTGTGTGGAAGGGTGGAGGTGCAGGATTAAAGGAGGATGCGAAGGAAGTTGAGAGGAGGCGGTGGGATTGGAAGTGAGGATAGAATCGAGGTGAAGCGGCCAGAAATCGAGGGAGAAGAGGAGAGTTGAAAGTGAGGTTAGGATGACGGAGAGGAATGAGAAGGAGGACGCGGCGAGGGGAAAGGTAGGAGGGGTGCAGAGTGAGTCGAGGAGTTGAGTGCAGAAGGAACGGGTACTCGAGCGAGCAGGAGCTAGAAATCGATCGTGAGATCGATCGAGTCGGCATGCGAGAGGGGTGATATACCGACGGACGGCGGATGTGAGAAAAGCGAGGGTAGTAGCGAGTTGGCTCGATCGATCGATTGAATGATCGAGCGGATCGAGCGGATCGAGTGATAGAGAAGTGCGTACCGGTATGGTAAGAAAGAGACAGAGAGAGTGGCAGACGAGGTTAGCAAGAAAGTAGAAAATCGATCGAGTCGGCATGCGAAAGAGGTGATACCGACGGACGGTGGATGTGAGAAGTGAGGGTAGTAGCGAGCTGGCTCGTTTGATCGATGAATGATCAAGCGGATCGAGCGTCAGAGAGGTGTGTTCCGGTATGGTAAGAAAGAGGTAGAGAGAGTGCCAGAGGAGGTTAGCAAGAAAGTAGAAAGAGGAAAGGAAAAGCGACAGAAAGGGTAATGTAAGTAAGGCGAGAAGGTAGTAGCAAGACGAGCAGGGGAGGAGGAGGGAGAAAGCGTCGAGCGGTGTGAGCTGATTGTGAGAGGTGTAGATCGGCCGCCGCGGGGCAGGAGGTGAGAATAAGAGAGCTGAGGAAGAGAAGAGACAAGCGCGTGAGAGTGAGGATGTTTCTGGCTGATAGGGTGAGAGGGATGGTGGCGAAGAAAAGGAAAGGCGAAGAGGGAAGAGGGCATAGGGAGAGAAAGAAGCTGACAATAAAATCGGTGGTGGAGGTGGTGTTGTGAAGGAAGGTGATATGGGGCTAGGGCAAGAGAAGAAAGATGCAGAGAAGTATACGGGGCGGGTGGGTTAAGAAGAGAGCAGGGATGAGAGTCTAATAGTTTATTAGTTACAGAAGGAGACGAAGGCAAAGAGACGGAAAGGCAGCAGAGAAAAGGATATAAGAATATGAGTTGCAGCGAGGACCTAACGATGGAAGAGAGGAAAATGAGGTGGAGGATCGTGGACGGGGCGGTGAGGTGGAAAATGAAATGGTAGAGGACGAGGAAGGGAGGGAGGGTACGAGATTGTAAAAGGCCAGGCCGGGGTAGGAAAGATGCTAAAAGTTTGTACGGGGGGTTGGGTACGTCCCTGAAAAGATGCTGTAAAAATTTGTACTGTTTTGCGCACACGCCATTTGAACTTCGGATGACGTGATATCGTTTCCTCTGCTTGAACCTTTATCGCATATTATGTCATAGTAGATAGATAGGATACTTTATTACCCCAAGGGGTCTAAAAGGGCGTTTTGTAGGGACGTACCCAACCCTGTACAAATTTTTACAGCATCTTTTCCAACAATCAAAGGCGTTTTGCGTTTAGTAGCTCGCTACTATCCTCACTTCTCACATCCGCCGTCCATCGGTATCACCTCTCTCGCATGCCGACTCGATTGATCTCACGATCGATTTTCTACTTTCTTGCTAACCTCCTCTGCCACTCTCTCTGTCTCTTTCTTACCATACCGGTACGCACTTCTCTATCACTAGATCCGCTCGATCCGCTCGATCATTCAATCGATCAATCGAGCCAACTCGCTACTACCCTCGCTTTTCTCACATCCGCCGTCCATCGGTATATCACCCCTCTCGTATGCCGACTCGATCGATCTCACGATCGATTCCTCGCTCCCGCTCGCTCGAGTATCCGTTCCTTCTGCACTCAACACCTCAACTCACTCTGCACCCCTCCTACCTTCCCACTCGCCGCGTCCTCCTTCTCATTCCTCTTCGTCATCCTAACCTCACTGTCAACTCTCCTCTTCTCCCTCAATTTCTGGCCGCTTCACATCGATTCTATTCTCACCTCCAATCCCACCGCCTCCTCTCAACTTCCTTCGCACCCTCCTTTAATCCTGCACCTCCACCCTTCCACACAGCTCTGTTTTTGATACTATTTCCACCTCTCCGAACTTTCCACCTGCTCCCCCGCCGAGGCTAACGGGGGAATCCTATTATGGCGTAGTATATAGTATATATTGTAGTATGAGAAAATATTCACAAATGGAAATTTTTAAGCGTACGGCGCAACTGAACAGAAATAACGCAACACCTACCTACAGCGCGACGCCTATACCACATATCATCTCGTCTTGCCAAAAATCGAATAAGGGTATCATAATAAACAATAAGTATGAGATTATACGACCGTGTAAGATATATACAATCAAACAAAGGGAAACGCCGTAATCGGTCAGGACTGGATCTTGCTTGTCCGAATAATATATATAAATTCTTGAGTGACTTTCTACGTACACTCTTTGCCATGGCGGACCACGCGCCGTTACCAACGGTCATAACGCAGTCTCAACCAAAGCCAGAACGATACAATCACACAATTAAATTGATATCAATTTAATTATATTAAATACATATAGGATAGGATACAGGGGATATAAAGAAAATGTTGCGAAAAATAACACCCCAGCCAGGATTCGAACATTTTCTTTATATCCCCTGTATCCTATCCTATATGTATTTAATATAATTAAATTGATATCAATTTAATTGTGTGATTGTATCGTTCTGGCTTTGGTTGAGACTGCGTTATGACCGTTGGTAACGGCGCGTGGTCCGCCATGGCAAAGAGTGTACGTAGAAAGTCACTCAAGAATTTATATATATTATTCGGACAAGCAAGATCCAGTCCTGACCGATTACGGCGTTTCCCTTTGTTTGATTGTATATATCATAATAAAAATATACATGGATGTATTCGGCATTCGACGCTCTTAAATTTTTGCGTTGGAAAAATTGTTATATTTTGCAAAAATAATAGGTGGGGGTGGGGTTAAATTAAAAAATTGGACAAATTTAAAAAATCTGATTACGCCATTGTAAAGAGTACAAAAAGCCATAAACATTTCGTATAAATTTTTTGTCGTTACGCCTTATATTTTCGAAGATATTCGCTAAAAATTATAAAATCTGTTATTTTCGAGGAGTTGTTTCAACCCCTAAACGTCGAGATACGCCGCTAAAGAAATACGTGTCTAATATTTTTTGATGCTCTACAACATATCCAAAGCGCATCCAAATCGGGTAGGTTCCAAATCGGGTTTTTTCAACCAATAAACGTCGAGATACGCCGCAAAAAAAAATACTGTCTAATGTTTTTTGATGCTCAACAACATATCCAAAGCGCATCCAAATCGGGTAGGGACACTTCCGACCGTTCCCTTATAAGTCTTTGTTTCTCGTGACTCGGTTATTCACGCGGGCGAATGCGCGCGGAGAGGGCCGTTACTCGAAGCACGAGCTTAATCCCGCGAGCAGCGAAAGAAACGCTTAAGAGCAGCGAAAGCAACGCTTTAAGACCGACCAAATATACCGAACACGAACTACGGAATCGTAATCTTAGCGCGCTAATTCGGCGGACAGTTGTCGATAGCAATTCTCACTTTTCTCTCTAGGATACTCGGAAACGAATGCGAGGCAGCGCGCGGAGGGCCGGAGCTTTATCAGCTCGCACTCCGACCCCCCGTTCGCGCTCCGAAATTGCGCTGGGCCAATCGCCATCGACACCCCGAGACGTACGTCATTTGACAATTTCAGCAGTCCTCGAGGCCGATGACCGATCAGCTGTTTTCGTATACGTCTCTCCCTTTGTCCCGGGTGTTTACATCTCGCTCGGAGGTTCTCGAGACAAAGGGAGAGAATCGGTACACGCGGAAAACGCGTGATACTGTTTTTAGTTCTCGAAACTTCTCGGAAACACGGCGACTATTCTCCGAAACGCGAATATATTTAGCTTGACAATTTATTATTCGAGGGAATCCGAGCGCGTCTACAGATAAATTATGCCATGATTCCGAAAGCAGTTCGATTTCGAACATATATATATTTATCTCGTTTGCCGGCAATACATTGCTCTACATCTCAAAATCTACTGATTGAAGATATATCAGGTAATTATTTTCATTAATTTCACAGTTATTCCAATGTCGTACATTTTATAAAGTTTTCACAGCTTGAAAGGGACACAGCTGCGTTAGGCTTTGTCCTGATTAGGTTAAGTTCTTTATTCATTGAATGTTTATTACTTGTTTTCAGTATTATGGAGCGTTCAACATCAGATGTGTGGAAACACTTTAAAAAAATCAGATCGGAAGATGGAAAGAAAATTCAATCAGTCGTTTGCAATTATTGTTCAACGATTTACAAATTTCCAAATGCTACTCGTCTAAGAAACCATCTCGGCCTAAGATATCAGAAGTGTCCACAAGATTTGAGGAAAGATTTTCAAGAAGAAAATAATGAGGAAGACGTTGATGATGTAGTTGTAACTTCAGATGTACAAAGTGCTGTTATTGCATCGTCATCAGGTGGAGAGTCAACAGGTATTGTTCAACGACCCATAAAAGCACGCAAGATGACTACATTTCTGGATTCCATGTCTCAAGAAGAAAGTGAAAAAATTGATTTCGCTGTGATTCGTGCTATCTGCGCCACCGGATTGCCTTTGTCTGTACTTAATAATCAGTATTGGCATCAAGTTTTTAATCTTCTTCGGCCTTTCTACAAGATTCCATCATCTTTTGTTCTGGGAGGAAGACTACTAAATGCAGAATATCTTCGTGTGCAGGATAAAGTGAACAACAAAATTAACTCGGCTGTGTCTCTGGGCGTCATGAGTGATGGTTGGTCCAATGTTCGGAATGAAGGAATAGTAAACTTTATTGTTACTACTCCTGAGCCAGTCTTCCTAAAAGCAGTGACTCCAGGAGCGAAAAGAGAAACAGGAGAGTATATAAGTGAAGAATTGATCAAAGTAATTGATAAGATTGGACCTGAAAAAACTACCGCTGTGATAACTGATAATGCTAAAAATATGAAGAAGGCATGGAGACTGATTAAGAAAAAGTACAATCATATATTTACTATTGGCTGTGTAGCTCACGGTCTGAATTTGCTGATGAAGGATATAATAAAACTTGAATCACTGAAAAAACTGAAAGAGAATGCAAAGTCTATCGTGAAAGTATTTAAGCACAAGCATGTGGTTCATAATGTTTTCAATTCCAAGCAAGAACACAATGCGCCATCTTTGAAGCTACCCAACAATACTAGATTTTCTGGTGACGTTTTGCTTTTCAACTCACTTCAATGTAACAAATCGGCTCTCAAGAAAACTGCAATTGAAGAAGGTCTCGATATCCCACAGAATATAAAGGCTCTCATTCTAAGTGATAATTTCTGGATGGAAATTCAATATGCTCTGGACATCCTCAAACCAATTGCTGATGCTCTTACACCTCTTGAGTCAGACTCTGCTACTCTTTCTGATGTGCCACATTACTTTAAGAAAATAAAGGAACAGATTTCACAAGCTCTTGATAAAAGCAATCTAAGTGAGACGGATAATCTTAAGGTACTACATGCATTTAAACATCGAGAAAACTTTTCCTGTCAACCTATTCATAAAGCAGCTTATTTGCTTGATCCTAGATATAAAGATAAAAATATAAGCAGTTCAGATATATCATCAATGTTTAGCGTAATCAACAAACTTTGTAAGCATTTGAAACTTGACAAAAGTCAGGTATTGGCTAATTTGGCTGATTATCGAGCTGGAATTGGTATCTGGTCTCCTCACACTGGAGTTTTTGGAGCTGTCGAACATACGACTCCAGTTGCGTGGTGGCAGGGACTCTGTGCTGGAGAGCCTATTGCTGCAATAGCAATCCGCCTGTTAAATATTCCGCCTAGCTCAGCTGCATGTGAACGAGTGTGGTCAGCATTCGGAGGAATCCATACTAAGAAGCGAAATTGTCTTAAAAATGAGAAGACTGAGAAGCTTGTTTCAGTGCAATGGAATCTACGTTTGTTTGATGGATCACCAAAGAAGCGCAAGCGCTGTATTATGGAAAATGCAAGTGGAAGTTATGACGACGACGATGTCCGCTCGGTCTCGCCGGCCGAAAAGGAGCGCGCCGTCATTTATACCGAATGGCCAACGTCTCTAGGACTCTACGTTTAGGCACTACCGATGGTAGCTCGACTGACTACCTTCTGCAAAACTTAGTATGGGCGCCAGGTGCGATTCCTCGCACCACGGTACACGAAATCCTTATTCCTTATTACCTCAGGCTTGAGTCCGATATAGGAGGAGAGGGAACGTAGCGCAATGAACACACCATAATTATAACAAATCAGTATTTAATAAAAAAGCATATAGGATAGAGCAGTTCGGCCGTAATGGCGGCGCAACACACGCCGCGAACGCGATACTCTTCGGGCCGGAGTACGCTAGGAGCAACCGGTTTCTCAATAATAAGTTATAACGAATCCCACCCCGTGTGTCTCGGTACTGACACTCCTAGATTACGATCAATCCCACCCTGAATCGCGCGGTACCGACAGCGATCAATTACCCCTCGACGCAACAGATTTACGATTCAACGCACACGTAACTCGAAACACAATTCACAACTCGGCGAAAATTAGCCGCGAACAACTCACGAACCGGCAACGACGTCGAAGAGGAACGGCTCGCGATACGATTTCTATTCGCGATACGATACGATTTCAACACTCTACGCGATCTCGCAGTCCCGAAATGGCCGCGAATCTCTCCGATTCCGCGAGCCCCGAAACGACCCCGCGAGTTAGCACTCCCGTGCGACGCCTCGCGAGGTCCGCAACACAAAATGCGAAGGTGTCCTGCACGCCCCGACGCGATCACGCGAGTCCCATTCGGCCCCACATTGATACGGTGTCCGGCTCGTACAAAGGACACCTCGCCTAAAACCGCTCGATCACGCGAAGCGCAAGTTACCGTCTCCTATACTCCGCGTCTACACCATACGGCACTTAACGCGTCCCGACGATACGACAATTAGCTCACGAAACGACAATTAGCTCTACGACACGACCATTAAACGCGTTGACTGTCGGCGGTCGAACTCCCGAGACGGGCATTACGCACTTCTCTGGTCCGAGTCCTCCCGCGGTATTCCTTTCGGGATAATTAAGCGATCACATACTTTCGAGGCACAACGCGACTCCCGGGAGGACCTCGGTATTGCTACGATCTTACTTGCGGTGCTTGTGCAGTGGCCTTACAAAGTTCGCTCGTTCTCTCACTCGCCGGCAACAGGCGGTTCTCCAAGGGGGTGGATGGCACCTCTCAATTAGACGGTCCGCACGACAGTGGCGGCCCTCTGGCCCGGCGGGATCACGCTGGGCCCGCGCCTGCGCTCCTGCGCGCCGGTGTTGCAAGCCCTGTCCCTCTTGACGAGTGCTGCGCCCTACACGGCGCTGCGCCCTACACGGCGCTGCGCCTGACCACGGCGCCCTCGCGCCTGCCTCCACCCGCCTGCGGTAGTACCAAGATGGCGCCGGGTCCGACTGTCCAGGTCGCGACTCCGGGATCGGTTGCTCGACGGCCAGGCTGGCCAGGCCTCGGCTCGTCGACCGGTGGCGTAACTCCGGGGGTGGTTACCCCTTTGACGGGGACCTTCGTCGGGGCGTCCCCCTTTCCGGTTCCTCCGTGTTCGGGCCGTTGTTTCGTGCTACGGGCCAGCGTTCTCCCTGACAGGCGCTATGCGGTACCGGCTATGGGCCCCAGCGTGACCCGTCCGTCGGCCGTCCGTCCTCGATACGTCTCCAGCCGGCCGCCCCCAGACTCCCTCGGTGCGACTTTAAGTCGGTACATAAATCCGGGGCCACCTACTCCGCACCGCCGCACAATCTGTAAGTCTCGCAAATTCTTAGCTTAACCTAATTTTTACGTTAATGCCCCGCCCGCCTCGGGCGGAGGCACCACCCTTGACATCTCCCTCGGCCGAGCTACCATCCGGGCCGGGGACGTGGCTTTGTCACGTCACAAAGTACAGAAGAAAATAATGATGTTTCCACTGATTCACAATCAGAATCTAACACAGAAAGTAATAATGAATCAGATGAATCTGATACAGAAACCGATTCAAACGCCCATTCAGATTCAGATCTAGATAGTACAACCTGTACAACTGAGAGTACTGAGACTGATAAAATATAAAATTGAAGTTGAATAGTCTGTAATAAGTAATAAGTTATATATTTTTATTGTTCTTTGAATTACCAGGTGTAGGTTTTGTGATAATAAGGTACAAAGTAGTATATTTTTTGTTATAGTACACCTGTGTACATCTGTATTACAGACTTTTAATTTGAAGTTTAGTTACTGAGATTTAAACTCTTTAGAGTGGGATGTACTGTAGTTTGTAGTGTTTTTCTTGTCTTCCAATACGATAGATTTACTCTTACAAAAAAATGTAGTTGTCTATACATTTCTATCTTCTCTATAACACAGATACACAATTTGCTTGCAGATACAGTTTTAAGATATGTATATGTATAAAACAATTAGTAAAGTTATATTACAGTATTGTTACGTCCAACCCCAAGATTAGGATAAGAAAAACTGGGAAGCGAAGGAGAGGCTAACCAGAGGGGTCGGGGTAAGGAAGGACGCAACTAGAAGCTTAAGAATATCGCTCGCAGGTACACGCTATGAGACGCGTGGCGCGAGCCCGAACGCACTTTTCAATGGCTCCGGAAGGGTCAACGTCCGTGGAGACGGTAGGACGCCTTCCGTGAGCGGTGCGGTCGTCGGTCCTCTTTAAGTCAGGGAATTTAATCCCTTTAACTTAGGATCGGACCTCGTGCGGTTTTGAGAGAGGGAGGAGTAGTGGGTGAGGTCTTAAATTATTATGAATGCAGATTGGAGTCAATGTTTAACATAAGACAAATATTTATTACGATAATATAAACTAGGTAAACAATAAGTGAGAATTAGGGCAAATAAAATTGAATACATTTATAAGTGTGAATGTCGGATGCGTGTGTGTGTCATGAGTGAGTATTATTCTCGCGGGTGTTACATAAATGCGGGGGTGATCGGGCAGGATTTTAAAAGGGGGACCTATTTGAAAATAAACATCCTGCCCGCTATTACTACAATTAGTTTAAGAATGGGGTTACATGAAATTAATTAAAATATGTGTGTGGTGTGTAAGTGTATCTAAATTAAAATATAAAGAGATGTTCGGGGTAAAACGGTGAGATAAGAGTTTAACAAATAATTATAAACTATGGGTAAGGGTAAGGTATATGTATGTTAAATAATTTTGCGCTGTGATTCTAATCCAGAGTAACCACCTCGGGATCGAGGTCCTCGAGATCGAGAGTCGAAACGGTCGAGGAGGTCGGGGATGGACTTCGGGAAGAGGAGGGGGAACCGGGAGGTTCAAGCAGGGTGGCGGGATCGCGGTTGACCGGGACAACGCGAAATGGGGCCACCCGACAAACAGGGCGAGAAGAGGTGGGGAAGGGACGAGATGGTAGAACGATAGGCCGAGGTGGAACGACAGGGCGACGCTCCTGTGAGGAACAGGGTTCCTCCGAAAAGGCTGGTAGAGCCGGTGGAATGGCGAGACACGAAGGACCTGCGCTAATTCGTGCCTTTTCTAATTTCCTTCGCGCTTGTTGCTTCCGACGATCATGTTCGTGTTTTACGGCCCTTCGAGATTTCTTAAAGGGGGGACCGCGGGAATCCACTATAAGTTAATTCCTTGTTAATTGTTTTAAAACCGTTAACCGGGGGCGAAGTCGACTCGGTTTGGAAGGGTTGAAATTGAAGACAGAGGATCTGTTGAGGTTCCCAGCAGTGAATAGAAAGGAGATTACTCCGAGCCCGCCGATAAATCAGCTAACTCAGGAATACCATAGATTACTCCGAGCCCGCCGATTAATCAGCTAACTCAGGAATAATATAGAAAAGATTATTCCGAACCCGCCGATAAATCAGCTAACTCAGGAATACCATAGATTACTCCGAGCCCGCCGATTAATCAGCTAACTCAGGAATAATATAGAAAAGATTATTCCGAACCCGCCGATAAATCAGCTAACTCAGGAATACCATAGATTACTCCGAGCCCGCCGATTAATCAGCTAACTCAGGAATAATATAGAAGAGATTACTCCGAGCCCGCCGATAAATCAGCTAACTCAGGAATAATAGAAGAGATTACTCCGAGCCCGCCGATAAATCAGCTAACTCAGGAATAATATAGAGAAAGAGATTGGAGGGTTAGAAGGATTAATGTTCAAGGTTTATGGATTAAGGTTTAACCGAGAGAACTTCTGGACACTAAAGTGAGGATAAGTAAAAGAAGTGAATATACGACTTACTACTTGGCGCTGGTCGGATTGAGAATTGATGATCTTGAACGGATGAGAATCGTTGGACCTCCTTCTCGGAAAACGGAAGTAGGTGGGACGGAGAAACTTCTGGCTCGATGTGCACAGACTTTAAATTGTCACGATTGTAGTGACTGGATGAAAGACTGAAGCTTGCAAGGCTTAAGGAGACTCAGAAGCTTTTTGAGGGAGTGTCGCAATGTCAGGGTTTATATAGGAAAATGTAAGGAATGGAAGGGGTGGATTTCGTTGTGGGAGGTGTCTGGTTTCCGTTTTTGGGAACCTCTGGTTGGCGGGATGTTTCTAATTTTTATCTGGAGGATTCCTTGTTGGGCGAGACGTTTCTCACCCAAGAGCCAGATCTTAAGTTTTTCGCCTATCCTAGAAAGCTAGAGACGGTTATCGATTTTTCCGGTTTTCAATTGGTGAGTCCTTTCGTAAGGCCCCCACTGTCTTATCGGGGGTGCAACCCAGCGATTCTTCCAGTGACTGATTTGTTTTCAGCTATCGCCGATTCCTCTTTTATTGGAGTCCCTTATCTTGCGGTCCCTGTTTTCAGTATCGACAGACAAATGTATTTCATCCAATCTTTATTGCAGCTTTATCGCAAACAGAAATTCCGCCACGTGCTCTTACGGATCTCTAAAAGCACGTTTTGGATCTTGTCTCTGTTTGTCGGGACATTCCGCGGCCAACTTTGGGCTAGTCGCGTGATGCGATAAGGATCCTAACCAAATTCTGCATGGGATTAAGGCTCTCCTCGGCGCGTCGTGTCGCCGGTTTATAGCTATGGGCTAGGCAAAATTGATAAAACCGATCACGTATGTCCTGTCTGTCGGTAGTTTGTCATCTGGAAGGTTGCTTTTAGTTGCCCAACCAAATAGGCATTTTGGTCATAAAAGATGGAATGCGAGGGGATCAAGGCTCACTCCCCGATCGATAACCGTCCGCGCTTAGTTTACCTATCATAATCTTAAGGCCTATCTTAGCCCCGCGAAAAAGGGAAATCGTGGAGTTCCCAGGACGTAACAGTATCATTTATTTGGCTTCCTTTTTTAATTAACATTCAATGCCTTTAAAAAAATTTATTCATACACAGTAAAAAATAATAATAACAAACGTAATTTTAACATTTTTTACATGTCTCAGAAAGTCCACTCTAAATTTTAAGTTAAAACTCATTCATCGTGTGTTACTTGTTGACAAATTTAAAATGTTAATTAATTGACATTATACTTTACATTTATATTTGTTCTTTTGACTTTATTTTTCAAGTTATATTAACACATGATATTAATTATTTTAAAGATTTTACTTTAATTGAGTGTAATAGAAACATTTAATTGTAGTAAATTTAATTATTTTGTGTGTCAAAGTTTACGATTATTTGAAAATTTACTTTAACTTTTATTTATGTGCTAAAACAACTTTAAGACATGTTGATTTTTTAAAGTAATTGTGTTAAAAGAACTCAAAATAATATTTAATTTCTAAATGACATGTATAAAGTATTAAGTTATAACGTTGACATAAATGTAACACATGAAAATGTTAAGAAAATAATAACATAGCTGTTGTATGTTAATTTTACATTTAAATAATAATCAAATCTTGGTAACATAAGAAAATTTTAACATATGGACCGCTATGTATATACGATTTTTTACTGTGTAAAGTAAACTATGATATCTTTCATATTAAAATGGTCATAAGTCATAACAGCGAACTTTATTGATGAATTACTTACTTATTGGAGTTCTTAAATGTAAAATGAACTTATTAATCTTAAATTATTAACGTAGAAGACAACAAAGATAAAATCATCTTAAAGGAAAAAAACCCTGGAAAAATATTGCAATAAAAAAAACCCGAAATAAACTGTTTTTTTCCCAAAGTTTCCGAGAATTTATTCTGGCTAAGAACACTACTCTCGCATCTTTGAGAAATTGACGAGGTTCGATGTGTTTGGAATTTATTACCACACCAGTCAGTATACAGCTTTCAAAAGCCGTATCTATCTCGCGCCATCTGAGTTCGGTCTCACTCGCACTGTATCCGGCACCCACATGCACGAAACGTTGACGTACTGAGTCTTTCAGACCTTCGAGTCGTGCGATACAAGCGACCAACGATTGTCTAAGACCGATCGACAATCGTGGCCGTTTAGTTCGGCTTTGTTCTTCCAACGATTCGATAAACTCGTCACATCGTTGTTCCCACGCGGTAAATTCTTTCCGCGAATTTAAAAGGGTGGATTGCTCCAACAACTCTTGCTCCATGTTATTGCACGATCCTCTTTCCAACACAATTTTTGGTACTCGCGACTTCCAGTCCTCGACTACTGAGCGTATCCCCCCAGATTATCCATTTTATACCTCACTAATGATGCATCGTTTGCTTTTTTATCATATCTAATTTCACCGTGATCTCAGCATCCGTACATTTGCGCTTTCCGAAAAATGCAAGATTTGCACGTGTGTGATGAAGTCATCGCGAGACACGTCGCGACATGTTCTTGAAAACAATAACGTGCCATTGACTTGTGCTAAAATTGTATCAAAAGTAGACTTTGTTACCATGCATAATCGCAGCAGTCGTACATTGACCAGAAAAATGCAACAATTGCAGTTTTCACGTGTTCGATGAAATCATCGCGAGACACGTCGCGACATGTTCTTGAAAACGATAACGTGCCATTGACTTATGATGAATTGATCTGTATAACTGCAGCAACCGTACATCGACCAGAAAAATGCAAAATTTGCAGTTTTGCACGTGTGCGATGAAATCATCGCGAGACACGTATGTTCTTGAAAACAATAACGTGCCATTGACTTATGATGAATTGATCAATGCAACAGCCGTACATCGGCGCTATTTGCAAGATTCGCAATTTTGCACGTGTGCGATGAAATCATCGCGAGACACGTCGCGACATGTTCTTGAAAACAATAACGCGCCATACTTATGCGAAATTGCAAAATTTGCAGTTTTGCATGTGTTCGATGAAATCATCGCAATGTGTCCTTGAAAAAGATATCATGTCATTGACTTATGCAAATTTAATTACGCTGCGATTTTATCCTCAGGTTTATATTTAAACAAATTAAAATTAATAAAATTACCCAAAAAATAAGATACTGTTGAGAGAGAGAACATGAATACGAGCTACGAAGAGGAATAGAGAGACATCGCGCGCGAGGGAGAGATATCGCGAACGGGTGACGGGAGCGAGAGGGACCGCGCGAACGGGGGAGAGAGAGAGACACCGCGCGAACGGGGGGGATCGCGCGAACGGGGGACCGCGCGAACGGGGACCGCGCGAACGGGGGAGCGAGATAACGGGTGACGGGAGCGAGAGGGACCGCGCGAACGGGGGAGAGAGAACGCGTGCGGGAGAGCGCCGTGTGACATCACGCGGACCGACGCGGCCGTTGCACGCGGACCCCTCCCCGCGGTGCCGGAAAAACGCGGTACCTCCCCTCCCGCTCACCCCGCGGTGCCGGAAAATGCGTTACCCCCCTCTCCCTCACCCCACGGTGCGACCGCAAACGCGGTACCCCCCTCCCCCTACCCGCGGCGCGACCGCAAACGCGGTACCCCCCTTCCCCTCCCCGCGGACCCCTCGCTCGCGGTACCCCCCTCGCCCCTCATTTCCCTCGGAGCACCCGAGTTAAAACCGGCCTGCTTACCTACTCACTCTCAAGAACGATATGTGGAAAATGTTTACGCGCAATGGAAATTACAAATGGATCGACTCGCTGCCAGGTCTCGTATCGGATTACAACGCGTGAAAGCATCGAACTATCGGCATGCGACCCATCGATGTTACCCCGGCGATGGCCAGCAAGCTCCTAACAACGGTGTACAGCCACGTAAAGATCGCTGCTCCCGCGCGATTCAAAGTGGGCGACTCGGTACGCGTGAGTAAATTCAAGACAATCTTCGAGAAAGGATACACGCCAAATTGGACCACGGAGGTGTTTAGAATCGTCAAAGTGCAGAAAACTAATCCCGTGACGTATCTATTGGAAGATTCCTGCGGAAAACCTGTCGCCGGTGGATTCTACGAATACGAGTTGCATCGCGTTGCTAATCCCGACGTATATCTCGTTGAAAAAGTTTTGCGTAAGAGGGGGGATGAGGTTTATGTAAAGTGGTTAGGATTTGATAATTCATACAATTCATGGATACACAAGAATAATGTATTGTAAAAATTTATTACAATATAAAAACATATTAGACAGACAAATGAGTCATTTATTTTCAAAAATGTCTAAATGTAATTATAATATATATTTACGATGGTATTTTATAATGCCCCCCATGGCAGCGTCTCGGTAGAACCGGGTATAATGTATCGCTTATCGTCGTACGGACTTAGAGCTATTTTCGTTTCGGACACGGTGTATACCTCGTGTAGTTTGAACCTTATGCAAGCCTGCTGTCGCGTCATTTCAATTTCGTCGCGCAGACACCGCGTGTAATCGTCGAACATTATCGACCTGGCTATGACGTTACTCTTAACACCTTTAACCTTTTTCGTATCTTTTTACCGTCGACTCGCAAGGCGTACATCTTTGCTCTAAGTCCAATGAATTTGGTCATTATCGCACCGTTATTTTCGTTTTTCATCAAACCCGGAACTTTTTTATTGGAGAGTGGGATACCGTACGCATTATCGATCGCGTAATCGCTAGTGTCAAATCTATTAATGTGGCGCTTCATGGTATCGTATACGTCGTCGCACTCGATGTGATAAATAAGACTATCCGTATCGGTGTACGTAACTTTACACTTGTCGCGATACAACGGTAACATGTACTCGTGATGAAATTCATACAAACATGTCTTGGATATATCGAGGATGCACATACCCACGTAGATTGATTTGTTGAACTTCACCTCGAGTTTTCGCATTTCTATTGCTACTAGATTCCCCGAAAAGACGCTTCGACTATGAAAATTTGGTTTCGCAATCATTGTCTCCGCGCCATATCTACCCTCCCAATGAGTCACGAGTCGCACATCAACGTGATTGCCCACGTTCTTCATGGTTTTGCCAAACACAGCGTTGTTCATCAATTTGTATAAAGTTTTTTCAAAATCATTCTTGGCCAATGTTCTAAATTGCGTATTGAGTTCTATGTAATCGCGAAGCCATGGAGATTGCGCGAATTTCAATACGCGGTGAATCTTTGCTATACGGAGCCCGTGACGAGTACCCACTGCTGCAGGTTGCGATAATGTATGACATAACGTTTCTTATCGTATAATGTTGCGAGGAGCTTGTCCTGCCGCTTACCGGGTGGTTTATCGCGTGTCGGACAGAACGGTAGGTCAGTGTGCGCGTCGTGAAGATATTGCGGATACTCCAAGTCGACTTCGAGAATGTAGCCCATCGAGGAATCCAACGCGACATCCATTACATTAAAATCGGTTACGTCGTCGACCCATTGAAAATCTGCGTAAGGCAATAGTTGATACATAGCCCAGCCATACCAGTTGTTTACATCGAAATACATCAGGTACGACGACGGTTTCGATGGATCGTACGACTGCATGTACTTGTTGTTGGTCCGCGCGTATCTGTTTGAACATTGACTCAAACCGCCGCGTATACCGCGTTCGATAAACATGACCATGTCAATGTCACTGAGCAATTCGAAATTGATACGCGTATGCTTCAACATAGCGTCCCACGTAAAACCCGTTAGAGTGTAATAATACGCGGGATCGAGTCCATAACTCGCGACGCAGCTATCGCGAAAATTTTCAAAGATATCGGCCACAGCAAGACATCGGTTTTGAGATATAAATCGCTGTAGTCACCGAGCGTTCGAATGGAGAATCGCTGCCAGACGTTGACGGCGTGCGCGTAATCGCTCTCGGATACGGTGTCACCTGTCAATGAACTGTAAAACGAGTCGCGCGGTGGTAAGCACGAGTCAATTGCGAGCTCACGAGGCGGGATAGGTTCTTGATCCACGCGAAATGTCCCACGTTGTCGTTATGCACGTACAGCAGATTTACATGTCTGTCCATCTTTTAGTCAGTAAGCCGTATTGGTAAGATAGCAAGTTCCTTGTTTTTCTCGATGCTGTACACGTTGATTGATATATCGTTGTGATTTTCAAAATTTTTAATTTAATTCAACGTCATTGGAAACTCTATGTCTGTAAGATTTAGCACCGACGTGTAATGAGGATGCGACGATTCCAGATCTGCATGTCTCTCGGCTGGATGCAGAGCAGCCACCACTGACCATGCGAAACATGTATTGTCCATTGATCGCACGTTATCACCGCTCTCTTCATTTTAATTTCTCGCGGTATTTCCACAAAACACCCCGCGTGCAATGGATTGTATTTGTTCACGTTCACCGTTAAATTGAGTATACGCGACAACGCCCATCCGCTATCACGTTTTTGGAATTCCTCCAGTGATGCTAGGGTAGGCTCGATAACGTGTCGCTTGTACCACTCGCGCAGATCGGATTCACGAAAGAGTTCACAGTTTCTCATAGCGATACTTTTATTCGCGCGTTTGTCACCCGCAACAAATTCACCATTAAACATTGTGTTTATCTTTACATTGTCATGTCGTTGCATGACGTTTCGCACACGATCGAGTATAATGTCTCTCGCATCTTTGAGAAATTGACGAGGTTCGATGTGTTTGGAATTTATTACCGCACCAGTCAGTATACGACTTTCAAAAGCCGTATCAATCTCGCGCCATCTGAGTCCTGCCTCACTCGCACTGTATCCGGCACCCACATGCACGAAACGTTAACGTACCGAATCTTTCAGATCCTTCAAGTTGTGCGATACAAGCGACCAACGACTGTTTGAGATCGAGCGATAATCGTGGCTCGTTTAATTCGGCTTTGTTCTTCCAACGATTTGATAAACCTCGTCACATCGTTGTTCCCACGCGGTAAATTCTTCCCTCGAATTTAATAGGATAGATTGCTTCAACAACTCTTGCTCCATGTTATTACACGATCCTCTTTCTAACACAATTTGTTGTACTCACGATTCCCAATTCTCGACTACTGAGCGTATTCCCCAGATTATTTATTTTACATTCTACTAATGATGCATCATTTGATTTTTCATCATATCTAATTTCACCGTGATCTCAGCATCCGTACATTTGCGCTTTCCGAAAAATGCAAGATTTGCACGTGTGTGATGAAGTCATCGCGAGACACGTCGCGACATGTTCTTGAAAACAATAACGTGCCATTGACTTATGCTAAAATTGTATCAAAAGTAGACTTCGTTACCATGCATAATCGCAGCAGTCGTACATTGACCAGAAAAATGCAACAATTGCAGTTTTCACGTGTTCGATGAAATCATCGCGAGACGCGTCGCGATGTGTCCTTGAAAATGATATCATGTCATTGACTTATGCTGATTTAATTTGTATACCTGCAGCACCCATACATCGGCGCTATTTGCAAAATTTGAAGTTTTGTGTATGTATAAATGGTCTACGAGAATTCTAGCGTGCAGTCAAGAGTTTGAAACGGTTCAAGTATGTCGCTCTGCAAACAGCCTCCAGATACGATGAACACTGACGGTGTGAATTATTATATTCCGATTGGAAACGAATCGTGCAAGAAACAGTGTAATGAGTAAGTACCGTTAATTTTTGTATATAATTGTGTATAAACTGTTTACATACCTTTGCTTATTTCTTAAGATTGTAACGGCCTGCCTTTTGGCTGTTTATATCGAACGCGGACTAGCTCGCCGGACCAGGAGTTCGATGGTAGGCCCAGAGACAGAAGGCAGTGTTGATACGTGACGTGGTTTATTGCGGTATTACAATCATATTGTCGCGATATGTACAACGGAGATGCCTGCGAATCATGCGGCTAACGCGGGCGGTTTATAATCTAGACGAGGGTCGCGGTAATTACAACGTACGGAAACGCATTCGGTTTGTGCGGCGGACGCGAGCGGATTATATTTTATAAACGTGGTTTATTACGGTAGTTCAAATTACAATCATATTGTCGCGATATGTACAACGGAGATGCCTGCGAATCATGCGGCTAACGCGGGCGGTTTATAATCTAGTACGAGGGTCGCGGTAATTACAACGTGCGGAAACGCATTCGGTTTATGCGGCGGACGCGAGCGGATTATACTTTACAAGACGGTCGCAATAATTACAAAGTATTCGGGGTATGCGGCGAACGCGAATCAGGTGGTCCGTATCGGCGCGATGCGGTACGCGTGCGAACGGGCCTTCAAGCCGGCCAATGGCTGTTCGGCCCGCGGCGCGAGATTCGCGGCGCGGGCGCGTGTATGCTATACGGCGCGGTCTTTCTCGCGAGATGAGTTTACTAATTACGCGGCGCGTAGGGAAGGAAACGAAACGGCCAGGGACTAGGCTGGCCGATCGGTGGTCTAGGAGGTCCGGCTGTTCCGGCGGCAAGAACACTTGTCGAGAGGCCGAGCACGCTCGACCCCTGGTTACCGTGGCAGACGGGGCTTTTCTTGGTAGGAAAGCGGTCAGCGCTCGAGAACTCTCGAACGAGGCACAGAACGCTGTACCTCGTTTCGTAAGCTGGCCTAGGAAGCGGAAAGGTACTCGTCTCCGAGGATAGCGGAGCACGGGTAGCTAGACTCGGATCGGAGTGTGTCTATCGTTCGCGGTGCCGGCAATTTATACTCGCCCGGGCGGTACGCTAGGGAGGGGAGGCCGATTCCCGCGCGAGCCGCGCCGCCGACGGAGCGGAGCGGAATCGGGGTGGCGGTAAGCGCGCTCGCGCTCGGAGGCGATCGGCTCCCCTCGGTCTTCTTCGTAGACCCGGGGAGATGCTGGTGCCGCGGAGTGCCGCGCACACAGCGGTGGTTTAGGCGTTTAAAATTAGGTGGGCGCACCGCGCCCTTACCTCGCCCGACGGAGATCGTCGGGCGGCATCCGGCAGCTCGTCGCCGGGAATGATGCATATGTGGGGGTGCATCGTTACATCACCCCCCCCCTCAGGATGCCTGAATCTAGAGGCATATGTTGCTGGCCGGTCGGGGTAGCCGGCTGACCTGGGCTGGACCTACCCCGTGGTGTTCCGGGACTTCTCTTTGATCCACCGGATCGATCCGTCTCCGTTGAACCGAATATGCCAGCGTCGGTTCCCGAGTCGTGCCTTGTACTCGCGGGAGACGTGGCGTGCGAAGTGTGGCACGTCCACGGTGATCCCGGGCGCGACGAGGATTGGTATCGGCGGAGGCGGCAGTGGGCCCATCACCCGAGCCGGGTTGAGGGCTGGCCGTGGTCTTAGCGGAACCGTCGGCTGGCGCTGCTGCAGGCGCCGTGGTAGCGGTGGCGGTGGCGTGGTTAGCCAAGCCTGCTTCGCCCTGTTGGCCGCGTCGGACCTCTGGACGATGGTGCCGATGCGGGGCCATGCCCGTGGAGGTGCGTGTCTCTCCGGCGTTGGTAGCGGCGTGGGCTCGGGATCGCCCCGGTAGAGCGTGGCCCATCCGTGCCCGATCCCGGGGTTGGCGGGATCGTACGGCTCTGCGTCTTCGTTGAGGATCTCCTTGATTTCCCGCAGGACATCTCGCTCCGTAGCTTGCTCCGTCGCTGTGTCTTCCGTCATGGTGATAGTCGATCTGGCGGATCGGTGGCCGCGTTGTTCGCTCGCTTCCTATCGTCGCCGGTTTTCCCGGCTCGCTCGGGGGGGAAGGTCGTACCATCTTTATTTTGTTCGGTGTGACAATAATATTCCACGGTGATCTTACGCGTCGACAACACGTTTCACGGTACCTTACCATAATATTTTTGTCGGCGCTAATAGTTTCGGCGCGGGTCGCCGGCGTGGATTCGCAACGCACGGTCGCGGCGGCGGTCTCGTCGGCGGGTTCCCCTTCCAGGTCGGAATCATGTAGGACGGGTGTCGTATCGGTAGGCGCGCGTTTGAGATCCTGTACATGCACGTGACGGTACCATTTTCCCTGGCGGCTACGGAGGTCGACTATTACTGGCGAGATGATGCGTCGCACTTCGAGCGGACCGATAAATTTTGGCGCGAGCTTTGCGTTGAACGCGGCTTCTTTGTTCGACAGGGGCCGGTCGCGCTTCCACACCCATTCCCCGATCTGCGGTCGCCAGTCCCGGCGGCGAAGATTGTAATATTTCTCTTGGCGTTGGAAGGCGCGGGCTAATTGAACGCGCACGAGCTCGTATGCTTCGTTCAAACGGCGGTGTATCGGGGTGGCCGGGCCGGCGGCGGGCGGCAGGCCGTTTTCCCCGGGACGGCGTAATTCGCGGCCGTGATTTAAAAATGCGGGCGTGTACCCGGTCGCGTCGTGCGCCGCGGTGTTATACGCGAACTGGAGTTCTGGCAGGTGCTCGTCCCACGTTCGATGTTTCTTAGCGTACTGCGCGATCATCGTTTTAATGACGCGATTAGTTCTTTCTACGGGGTTGCAGTGGGGTGCATATGCCGGCGTGAAACGTTGTCGGATACCGCACTCGTTTAGCAGCTTCGCGAGCTGTTTCGACTTTAATTGTGTACCATTATCCGACAGGATCTCCTCCGGGCAGCCGTGTCGGAGGATAATGGTCTCGGTAATGTGCTTCACGATCGCGGGCGCGGTGGCGCGTCGTAGCGGGCGGAGCTCGACCCATTTCGTAAAACGGTCTTGCATATTGAGTAACCATATGTGCCCGGCGGCGGATCGTGGTAACGGGCCGACGAGGTCGATGGTGACCTGTTGCCATGGTCGTTCGAGTGCGGTCGGGTGCAGCTGGCCGGCCGGTTTTTCTTGCGCGACCTTATGTGCGAGACAGGTCGGGCATTCGCGGACGTACCGGGCGATATCGCGGAACATGCCGGGCCAGTAAAATCGTTGCGCGATCCGCGCGATCGTTTTGGCGATCCCCAAGTGGCCGGCGGTCGGGGCGTCGTGGTACCGCGTGAGAATCTCGGGGCGCTGGTCCTTTGGTACGCACTCTTTCCATTGTTCGTCTGCCGGCGTATCTTTAAAATCGAGGCTGTGGAGCACGTGCTTCCACAGTCGGCCCTGGTCTATTCGGAAATCGGGTGCCTCGTGTGGCGCGTTTTCGGCTGTATGCCACATGCGCGTATACCACGGGCACTTCGGGGTGGTGACGCTGAGGAGCTCGGATTGCCTCGACAGCGCGTCCGCCACCTTGTTCAGGGCCCCTTTTCGGTATTTCACGTCGAAGTCGTACTGCTGCAATTCAAAGGACCAACGTCCTAATCGGCCGGACGGCGACTCTAGTTTCTGTAGCCACTTTAACGATTGGTGATCTGTGATCACCGTGAACCGGTATCCCTCGAGGTAATCGCGCATCCGCCTAATTCCCCATACGACTGCCAGACACTCCAGTTCGGTAGCGCTATAGTTTCGCTCGGCGTGATTCAATGTGCGGCTAGCGTATGCGATGACACGCTCGCCCTCCGGGAAGTACTGCGTGAGGACGGCCCCCAGCCCGGTGGTGCTGGCGTCCGTCTGGAGGTGAAATTGCCGCGTAAAGTCCGGACAGGCGAGGACCGGCGCGGTGGTCAGCGTGCGTTTGAGGGTGTCGAACGCGTTTTGCTCGGCCTCCCCCCAGGCCCAGCGGGCCTGCTTGCGTGTCAGCGCGGTGAGCGGCGCGGCGAGGGTGGCGAAGTCTTTAATGAACCGGCGGTACCAGCTCGCGAGTCCTAAAAATTGTCGGATGTGTCGTACGTTCTGGGGCACGGGCCAGTTCGCGACGGCGCTAACCTTGTCCGGGTCGGTGCGGATGCCGTCGCGGTCGACGATGTGGCCGAGATACTTTATACGGTCGGTACAGAAACGGCATTTTTCCGGGTTAATCCTTAGCTTCGCGGCTCGGAGTCGGCGGAAAACTTCGCGCATAACGCGTAGATGCTCCCCGAACGTTTCGGTGGCGATCACGATGTCATCCAAGTATACGAACACGTGCGGCCATAATTCGGGACCGAGGATCGAGTCGAGCAAGCGCTGAAAAGTTGCCGGGGCCGAATGCAGCCCGAACGGCATAACCCGGAATTGCATCAGCCCCTTGCCGGGGACCGTAAACGCGGTTACGGGCCGGCTCTCCGGCGCGAGGGGCACCTGCCAGTACCCGTTTTTGAGATCGAGGGTTGACAGGTACCGAGCCCCCCTTAATCTATCTAGCGTCGCGGTGATTTGCGGTAGCGGATACGCGTCTTTTTCGGTAAGCTCGTTAACCCAGCGGAAATCAATGCAAAACCGCGGTTTGCCGTCCTTTTTTCGCACGATCACGATCGGTGAACTCCAGGCGCTGTGCGACGGCTCGATGATGCCGTCCTGCAGCATTTTTTCGACTTCTGCGTCTATGATCGCCTGCATCGCCGGGTTCCGCGGTCGATACCTCTGCTTAACCGGACGGTCGGTTTTTACGCGGATTACATGTTCCCCGCGATCCGTGGGGCCCTGCACCCCTTCGAACTTCGCGAGTTCGTCCGCCAGAAAACGGCGGAGGCGGTCCTCCTCGGTCGCCGCGTCTTCTTCGTGAATTTCCCCGACGGTGGCCGCCATCGTGTCGGCGCTGGGCAGAGGCGGGGGCGGAATGGCGAAATCCATTTTGCCCCACAGATCTACGCCTATCAACATATCGCAGTCGAGCTTGGGCATGATTTGGAACCGGTGCCAAAACATGCGTCCTTGTATGGTCACGGGGACCGTAATTAAACCCGGGATGTCCGCGCGCGTCCCATCGGCGAGATATACCCGCCCGGTAATTGTCGTGATCGTGAAGTTTGCCGCCAACGTTTCCGCGGTGCTCGCGTTCACGAAGGAGGCTTCGGACCCGGTGTCTAAGAGAGCGTCGAACGTTTGGTCCGCTACGCGGACGCTCAGGTGCGGACGCGGTTTGTAGGTTAAGCGGAGGACCGGGGGACGGCCGCCTCTTCCCCGGCCCGCGCGGCATTTCCCGACGGCGGGTGGCAATCACGCGTAAACACGCCGTCCCGCCCACATTGTGAGCAAAATCGTTTGGGTGGCCGGCGGCAATCAAAACGGGTGTGCCCGCGCTGTTTACAGCGCCAGCAACACTCGTGTCGGTTGTAGGCGGTCGCGGCGAGCGCGGGTAGCGGGGCGGCAGGCTGTCGCGCGCGAGTCTGCTCCTCTATGCGCTCGAACTCCTCCGCCTGGCGCAGGATCTCGCGCGTCTGGGTGACGGAATCGCGTCGGATGTAGAGCTGGTACCGCGGGTGCATATTATCGTAGAGCGCGTCAAGCCGGTCTTCCTCTGTGAACCCGGTTGCTCGGCGCATCATGGTGAGCATTTCGGTGGCGAATTTGCGGTACGGTTCGTCCGGTCGCTGCATTCGCGTCTGGATTTCGCGAATGAGTTGAGCGCGGTATCGTCGCGGGAGGTAATATTCGCGGAAATCGGCGTGGAAGTCCTCCCAGCCCTGCCATGTGTGCCGGTTATTCCGGTACCAAAGAAGCGCGTCGCCCTTAAGTAACTCCGGGAGTCCCGCCAGTATTTGCGCGCCGGAAATCTGGTACGCGTCCTTAAGTTCCTCTAGCCGCTCGAGAAACGCGACGGGATCTTTGCCATCAAAATGGCACCCCCATTTCCTTATTTGATCCACGACCTGGCCGGGGAATCCGGCCGGGCGATCGCTAACTGCCGGAAAGAAAACTTCGTACGGTGTTGCCGGAGCCGGCGTCGAGCCGGTCGTCGTCGGCGCGAGGAACGTTCCCGCCGGCTGTATAATGATCGGAGGCACCATTTTCGTCTCGTTGCCCCCCGCGGCGTCGGTTCGCGTCATCTCGGGATGATCGGTCGCATGAGCACTCAGGCGTTGCCGTAGCTCGTCCATCGTGCCGACGGCGTCGAGTTCGCGTCGCGTGAGCTCTTCGATTAGCTCGTTTTTCGTGAGTTTATATATCCACGCCTTTGGCATTGCGTATCCTGTCTTTTGTCTCTCGGAACGATCAAAACGGTCCCTGTTCGGGCGCCATGTAACGGCCTGCCTTTTGGCTGTTTATATCGAACGCGGACTAGCTCGCCGGACCAGGAGTTCGATGGTAGGCCCAGAGACAGAAGGCAGTGTTGATACGTGACGTGGTTTATTGCGGTATTACAATCATATTGTCGCGATATGTACAACGGAGATGCCTGCGAATCATGCGGCTAACGCGGGCGGTTTATAATCTAGACGAGGGTCGCGGTAATTACAACGTACGGAAACGCATTCGGTTTGTGCGGCGGACGCGAGCGGATTATATTTTATAAACGTGGTTTATTACGGTAGTTCAAATTACAATCATATTGTCGCGATATGTACAACGGAGATGCCTGCGAATCATGCGGCTAACGCGGGCGGTTTATAATCTAGACGAGGGTCGCGGTAATTACAACGTGCGGAAACGCATTCGGTTTATGCGGCGGACGCGAGCGGATTATACTTTACAAGACGGTCGCAATAATTACAAAGTATTCGGGGTATGCGGCGAACGCGAATCAGGTGGTCCGTATCGGCGCGATGCGGTACGCGTGCGAACGGGCCTTCAAGCCGGCCAATGGCTGTTCGGCCCGCGGCGCGAGATTCGCGGCGCGGGCGCGTGTATGCTATACGGCGCGGTCTTTCTCGCGAGATGAGTTTACTAATTACGCGGCGCGTAGGGAAGGAAACGAAACGGCCAGGGACTAGGCTGGCCGATCGGTGGTCTAGGAGGTCCGGCTGTTCCGGCGGCAAGAACACTTGTCGAGAGGCCGAGCACGCTCGACCCCTGGTTACCGTGGCAGACGGGGCTTTTCTTGGTAGGAAAGCGGTCAGCGCTCGAGAACTCTCGAACGAGGCACAGAACGCTGTACCTCGTTTCGTAAGCTGGCCTAGGAAGCGGAAAGGTACTCGTCTCCGAGGATAGCGGAGCACGGGTAGCTAGACTCGGATCGGAGTGTGTCTATCGTTCGCGGTGCCGGTAATTTATACTCGCCCGGGCGGTACGCTAGGGAGGGGAGGCCGATTCCCGCGCGAGCCGCGCCGCCGACGGAGCGGAGCGGAATCGGGGTGGCGGTAAGCGCGCTCGCGCTCGGAGGCGATCGGCTCCCCTCGGTCTTCTTCGTAGACCCGGGGAGATGCTGGTGCCGCGGAGTGCCGCGCACACAGCGGTGGTTTAGGCGTTTAAAATTAGGTGGGCGCACCGCGCCCTTACCTCGCCCGACGGAGATCGTCGGGCGGCATCCGGCAGCTCGTCGCCGGGAATGATGCATATGTGGGGGTGCATCGTTACAAGATAATTTTTGGAAAATTATATATTTTCGTTTCAGTTTTGATAACCCGTTTTAGGCGCCACGTATTTCTGCAAAAGAAGATTTGCTTTGACATCTAACGCTTACAAATTTTGGATATGGAAATGAACGTTTAGACCAATCATCTATGGAAGCGCCGTTTTCCTTTTTAATAGCATAAAATTATTCTAGCACAATATAAAGAGTTTCAAAAAATAGTTCTTAAGAAAAATGAGCGATTCTTACTAATGATCTTAAATTATTTCGAACATAATGAAACTTGGATGAATTACAATTATGTCGGTACTTAAGAAACTTTCAATTATTTTTATGTCCCACATAATTTTAATTTCACGAATTAAAATTAATGTCTGGACATATTAAAATATAAATTTTTTCGAATTTTTATCATGTCCCGACATAGTTTTATACATCCAATTTTTATGTTATGTTTGACATAATTTTAAATTTGATGAATTAAAATTATGTTGAGACATAAAAATTGTATGCATTACAATTATGTCCAGACAGCCATACAATTGTATGAATTAAATGAGTCGACATCATAAAATTGAATGAATTACACATTATGTCCCCCCGATACGTAAAATAATTCCGAATTTTTATGATGTCTCGACATAATTTTAATTCCTTAATTTTTATGACGTCTCGACTAATTTTAATTGCATACTTTTATTATGCCTCGCATAATTTTAATTCATAACAATTTTTAATGATGTCGACATAATTTTAATTTCATGAGGCAAAGTTTTATGTTACTATTTTTTATGTTTTGGCTCTCACAATGTATATGTGTAATATAGTAGTTGTTCGCCATGTATATTTTGAAATGTTTGTTGATTCGCGTATATTCGTTGTAGGTTAGTCATTAAGCTCATAATCGTTAGAGCTTAATGTTAGTCATTAGTCCTAATCAGTTGAGTTACCGTCGGTAACAGCGAAGTC